>CABEEJ010005335.1:0-51430 GCA_901482245.1 Timema douglasi | reverse complement strand
CGGTCCAGTAGTTTCGGAGCCTATTCATTACAAACAAACAAACAAAAAATCAAACCTTTCCTCTTTATAATATTAGTATGATAAAGGGTATAGTATTTATGAAATAATTCTTAAATCAATTTCCCAGTGCCATCATGGCACACCAGGGGGACAGTAATTTTCCTAAACATGGATTACGCTCGAAACGTCACATTGATTCTGGTATCATTTTGCATTTTGCAATGGTGCTGGGATAGTTATATACACATAATTATTTATTTTAAAATTAAGAATGTAGGGGACTATCCTTTGGCTCGATTTAAAGTTGACTACTAATAGAGTTGGGTCGAATTTGAATCTTGAATCCGAAACCTCATTTTACCTACGAGTCCTGAGTCTGCATTTCGAAACTAAAGCTCGGGGGGAAAAATACGATTATTAAAGGAAATATAAATTAAATGTTAACAATTTTTGTTATACTGCATTCATTATATGTTATTCGTACCATCATTTACATTTTAAATTAATGGTCTTGCGTCTGATTGTTAAGTTTGAGCTATAATAATGTTGGGGCTAAACCTTCAATAGGAAGAATTAGAGCTATAAAATAAATCCCAAATAATTTTTTTTAAAAGTAAACAAATATATTTTTGAAATCTCTTGATATTTTTCTAAAACTCTAGAATATTGACTATCCTTAAGAATTAGAGGCATTTGAGAGTTTAAGGATTCAAGAATGCCCATCTCTATAAACACAATTAATGCAAATTTATTTTAAATTTTATATTCTCTTTAATTTACTATTTGACATATTAGCTCAGTCAGTAATACATATAATTAATAATATTTAGCACCGCGTCTTACTACCCGTTTGGGTTATACGCTTTAAGTACTAATTACTCTAATGGATTAGGAATTGGGAAGGTTGAATTGGAGGACGTGAACCCGCATTTGCGTGAGGGAGAGTGGAAAACCATTTAGGAAAAACCACCCCTAGTTCACCCAACTGAGATTCGAACCTCGATCTCCCCATCCTCAGCAGTTGAGCTCAACACGACAAGCGCGTTAGCCAACTACGCCACCGAGGCGGGTCAACACATATAATTACTGAATAAAAGTTTTGGTTTCGGTATCAGGCTCAGCAAAAAAAAAAGTAAAGCAGGTGAAATATGGGCTTTTCTTTGCACAGTGAAGAAATAATATCAAAATAAAAAGTATTGTGTGCTTTATAGTTCAGTAAGTTTACAAGTGACTCGATTATACAATTAATAATCTTTAAAAAAAAATTAAATACCTCTAATAAAACACCAGAAATTTAATAACCTTTTCTAAATAAGAATTGCATCAAGGGAATAAAAACTTATTGTTCTATGAGATAAAGGGGGAGGGTGGGTTTCCGCAGTAAAATTTTACTTTAAATTTACCCAAAAAAAGTTTTTATACGTATATATATGAGTCACCAAGATACACCTACTAACCACTCCATAAATTATACTGATACTTTGTTTTTTACGTCCTTTCATTCAATTTTTTTTATATAAAATTAAAGTTACGTAAAATATATTTCAAAATACTCGTTTGTTAGTGCAAGATAAAGCACGAGTGTAGAATTTTAATTCAATTTAAAGCCTTGAAAACTAACACATTAGTTACCTTTCTCCTGTTTATAATACGAACCAAGCCGAGTCATTTGAGGGGCCCTGAGGCTACCTGGTACAGAATGGTCACCATTTTAATCTTGCATTCACCACAGACAACATGTGAAGTGAACAGAGAGGGCGGGGATGGAGGGTAAATCCTACACAAAACCATCAACATCACAAAGATACGAACGTCATTAGGGAAAATTAAAGCTCATGGTAAAATGAACACGTAATAAAATCATTACTTCATTAGACAAACACAAAGAGGGAAAACAAAAATATGTGAGTGGATGTATTTTTATAAATATTTTTTGTTGCTGTTTGAAAAATTGGTGAAGGGTGTGCGAGTAATTGTATTGTTTTCACACAAGTCTTTTTTATTTTTGTATAAATGAAACGAGACTAATGAGGTAATAACGTATCCGGAACACATAACGAGACCACATGTTGTCGAAAAACTAAATAACAAAAAAAAAAGTTCTAAAAATATGTATTACAACTATTTATTTGAACAATGCGAAAGACATTTATGGTTTATCGATTGGGAAAACCAATCAAATACTCAAATAAATCCAAAACAATATTTTTATATTTATTTCAAAATTTCTATTGAAAAGAATTTTTCATTTTCTTTCAGTTGAGTTTGAGTAATTAAAAGCTCTAAAATAAATCTACTCACTACAAACAATTACACCATTTGATTAATATTATTTCTAATTCGTAAAAAAATACCAGCAATAGCACTTATGATTTTTTTTTTGTCACCACGTCTCACTACCCGTTTGTGTTATACTTTTATGTACTAATTATGATAATGGGCTAAATACTAAGAATGTTTAATTCAAATAAGGTGTACCTGCATTTGAGGTAGAAATAGTGGGAAACCATTTAGGAAAAGTCACTCTCAGTACACCCGACCAGTTGTAAAGTTTCCCGTCACATGGAACTCTCCTAAGATATTTAGCCTGGCCCGCTAAAGATGGATTTACTTATTGTGGTAGCATGTCCACAATAGTTTGATACTTCCAGTGATGCTTGGACGTCAACATTGCCTACTTAATTCGTCAGGCTGCTTCAGAAAAATCCAGCGGTGCGATGAATTATCTGTGAACTACGTCAGGACATGATCGGTGTGCTGTTGTTTAGGCGAATAAGACTAATTTTGTGTCGGCTGTCCAGCGGTACGGTTTCGTCAGTGTGTGTTGGACTTGAACGCTTGTGCTAGGAAGACCCTCTGTCTCCGTTGGGAGGATTTGGTGCTAAAATCAAGTGGCAGAGGTTGGGTAGACCTTTTAAAGTTATTTAATTACTATCATTTTTACTGTATATTACAACTTTAAAAGTTGTTTTACTTATTGCAATGTTCACAAAATTTAACAGTTCTAATGGAACTAAAATGAAATAATTGAGCGGTCGTGCAGGGTGAAAACTACTTTGCGTAAGACAGTTTAATATAATAAAACACTTTAATTTGATTGAATTAAGTGTTATTTATGATAATAATTTTCTATCTATACTGTGGTATTTGACTAATTTGTGTCTGTAATTGATATATATGTGGCAATGTTTTGGGGAACAATATTTGCTGTTTGTTACCAAATGTTAAATACTTAACTCAGGGATCTGATGTTTATGAGCTTCTATGGTGTAAATATATCTGGTTTTTTTCTCTCACCTGCCATAAGGTCCTGTGTTAAAAACCTAAGCATATTAGTAGTTTATTCGTATAACAAGACCGATAGTTTTGGATCTGTAATTAGAATTTTGATTTAAATAATGTAGAGTGATATTTATAAATTTTAAGTGTACTGTTAATAGATAGAATATTTCTCCTTTGGGATAGTTTATTCATTATTTATTCTTGTCAGGTCTAGCTGTATTATGTGAAAATAATTATTTGGATAATTGAGGTATTACCGATTTTTAAAACATTCTGTATACGATAGTGTGCCCCGCACTATTATTTTGTTGGAGATTCAATACCTTTTATTATTAAAATTGTTTGATATCAAAGTTAATACTTGGGATATTGTTGTAACGTCATATTCTATTAAACCTATTATATAATACATTTTGTGGCTTTAATTAAAGCTGGTAATTGACTTTATTAAAGGATTACATCTATGGTTGGAACCATACCATTTACACACGGGGTTTGTAGGGTTTTTGACTCTGCGTCTGGGAGTCTGGAGTTTGTTTTCTGGATTGTGGTTTCCAACTACAAACCAAATACGTGGTATTTGTTCAGTGGTTGCCTACCCATGACTGGTGACCTGAGGCACTCACGAGTGAAGTTTGGCCGAATCGCATATGAAATTGGACACCCCTGAGGTTCCGTTTGGAACGTATGGTCACACGTGTCGCAAGACTCATCGAGACCGATAAGTGATACATTCGATTTTTTTCACTAAACTTAACTTCAAGGATGCCGGAATAGGAAGATTGACTTTAGGTGGAATTATCCGAGGTAGTGACCGCTAGTGACTGTCGGCGAACTCGTGTGGATTCTGTGCCTACTGTAGGGAGTGTTAGCTTTAACTTATAGGTGCACATTAATCTGGTTCTTTCAGCGCAGTGGCCACTCGTAGCTCACAATTTGTTTTTGGTATATTGTAACCTGTATTTGTATCTTGTTGGTTAGTTATTAGGATTGGACTATTATTATCATTATTCTAGTTCTTACGGATGATGGGTTATAAAGTGTTGATTTAGATATTATTATTATTGTTATTATTATTATGCTAAGCCTACAGGCCAATAGCAATCCCATTCAACAAAAATAGGGGCTCTCAACATTTATCATTTATTTAATTTGGAGTAATTTTTGTTAAGTGTTAAGATTAAGTGAAAGCTCAGTGAACGTTGCCGATGGTTGGCCGATTAGACTTGTTTACCAGATCAATACGCATTCCATTTTAAAGTTGTTTAGAACTACTTTCATGTGTGTAATAAAATTTGAGTTTCCCTTGATTCATTTTGAATTTCCTTATAATTACCTTAGGATTAAAGCGGGATACTTAATAAGGGCTAAGAGAATACCTGACCAGAGGCATAACCTTATAATGCAATATAGTTACTAAGATTTTTGTTTTGTTTGTTTGTGTGTGGGTACCCTTAACTGGTATGAGTCATTTTCATTTTTAGGAACTATTACAGGAACGCTATGGGAAAATTTACATGGTTTTGACAAACTTTAGTCTATATTGTTTATTAGCAGGTTTTTCAAATTCGTTCAATCATGGTAAACATATGAAGGCCTATGGGTATAATATTTGTTTGTGGTTTAAGTAAATGGCTGAAGTTGATTCCTGTCCGAACGGTCATTTATCAGTCTGGGTCTGCCTTATTAGGGGGAGTGTTTATATTCAAACTTACATCATGTGAATGGACGAATTCCTCGTTATAGTTAATGTTCACTGCCGACAATGAGGTGGCGCCCAACTATCAAAACTCTCCTGGGTCGACCTTGACCTTAGTGTGAACATTACCAAAAGCTCCGTGAACCCTCTATTCTCCAATGATGCAACCCGGGATTGTCATACAATGTCAAACCATGAGTTCCCCGTCATCGGCAATCTAGTATATTGCAAGAGTGACGCCTTAAACCGTGCAGCCATCAATTCAGGCATGAAAAATTTAGTTGTTAAATTTTGAAATCACATAAATAAAGGTGCATAGAAACCGTTTAAATAATATTTGAATAAAAATTACGTTATTTTAAAATATAAATAAGGGTTTGTTATTGATAAGTAACATTAAGTAAACCATATATATTTAATTACATAACGAGTGTGTTTTAAAGAAAATTCTCCACGTTAAGTTTTTACAAAATATTTTAAATTATACACCTTTAGTAAAAATACCACTCTCACGACACAAAACAAGATAAATTTTATCGACTAGAGGAATATGTTATATACATGTTTTACGGAGTGTAATGTTGCCACGTTATGTGTAGCGATATGCTATATGTCTTTTCACCCCATTGATGTTCTTGCTGTGTCTAATTGACTAGCCATACAACTTTCATAAAAAGAACCTGATATTACATCTAGACACAGTTACTATATCTGATGGCAAGTATTCGTACGTCAGCTAAAGGGATATGAAGCTATCACTTTTGATACTATATCAATACCTATAAATTAACACTAATATAGGGGACCTGGTGGTCTAGAGGTAAGGTGTCAAACCTCTACGTTATAGGTCTATGGTTCAAACCCCGGTGCCAGCACAAATTTATCCGAATGCCAGATTCTTCTCTCACCTTTGTCAAAGGTTGTACTTTCACAATTTGTGAATGTGTGGGATACCAGGCTCCCATCGTGGCTCGGAACCCACGTTAAGCTGTAGATCCCTTCTACTTTCAACCATCATAGCACTCACGAATCATCTGAGGATTTTTTTATACCCTAATTTAACTCGGTTTCTAAAATTTAACCTTAGTCCTAATTCTTAGTGTTTGAATTTCCCCAGAGGTAAGATAAGGTCGAATGGCCAGATCTAGAGAATTATCTCTACCCCACACTAATATTGCAGTGCAATATTATTATTGTTGAACGTAAATTTTTTTAAATTTTCTTAAAGGATCTTTTAATCCTTATAAAGCAATGATTTTATACATATCCGATACTGAAGAGGACTGACTTGATAAAATAATAAAGCAAATGTGTTAAAATCAAAGGGATTATCTATGCAGTTGGCCTGTATTAATGTTAGTCCTACCTAATATTGAGCTATATGTGAAATTACCTTTACGACAAAATTGGTAGGTCCTTTTGCTCTCACTCATATAAACTCAATGTGGAAAGCCACAAGGAACCACCATACTTCCTGAATTCCCCTAGTACATGGTATATCTACCAGATGGTGCAGGCATCACTAACCAATTGAAGTGCTGAGAGTGTGTTCAGCTCCGGATGGATAGCAATCACGGCAAACCAATTCTCATGTTGTTACTTATGTAGATGAAGTCTAGAGTTATGTTAGTTTGTAAGTCGTATTCTAATATAATCCAATGGTTAAGAAATTGTATTTTAAAATCCCTGATTTAATGACTCTGAAACTTTTATCATATGTTCAAAATCATAATTATGATTTTGAGAAAATATGACTTAAACATTAACATTTAAATTTAACATATTTACAATTTTGTAAAATATATAACATATATATCGGAAAGATATGTATTGTTATTTTAGTTACTGTACATATTTTCAGATATATAAAGTAGTGGAAAGATAAACACATATTTTTAATAAAACATGGTAAAATATCTAAGACACATTTTAGGCTTGGTCTTATCTGGAAAGGAAGAAATAAATTTTCTTTTCAAATCTGACAATACATATTGCAAATACTCTCCCAATCACACAAAGCCTTGCACAATCCCTCACAAAGTATCACAGATCACTATCAATTGCACCCTTATACACAATCTTTTACTCTCACAGATACTACCCCAAACACATCTTCTCCACAACCACTCCTGAGCACACACAATCACACACAGCCTTGCACACTCCCTCACAAAGTATCATAGCCACGCTATCCATTGCACCCTCATACACAATCTTTTACTCTAACACACTCCCTCACAGATACTACCCCAAACACACTTCTCCACAACCACTCCTGAGCACACACAATCACTCACATACAGCCACTCCCTCACACCTTGTCACATGTTTTCTCACACACTTCCCACAAAATTAGGCATGCACACTTTCACACACTTTGTCACACATTCTCTAATACACTTTCATATCTCTTACACACCTTGTCACATACTTTATCACATGCTCAATCACATACTTTCTCTGACTTTTAGTTCACGCAGAAATGCGGATAGATACACCATGTTCTTACAAATTGACATAGATGACAGACAAAACAACTTACTAGGTCTACTTTCAAGTATTCTTAAGCCAAAATGTGCTATCTGCAGCCTTCAACTTTGATAGGTATTCTCAAAACCTAAAATATAGCACTATTAAATTAGTAAAATATTACCAATACTGGCCACAAAAATATTTTAGTATTTTTAAAAGTTACTCCAAATATCCATTTGTATGACTATCAAGGTATAGTTTGCATTTAAATTAGTTCATAGAACGTTTTATTATATAACACACTGTTTCTAAAGTGAGTATACGTTAAGTATCTAAACTAAATTAAACACAAAATTGAAACAAAGTAGTAGAACACTGGCCTTCAAACTAAGAGCAAACAACTAATTCCTTTTTTTTGAAATCGTTTGTACATACAGTCCATATTACATAGTTTTAAAATTATATTATACATGTATTTATTAAATACTATAGTGGAATCCATTTAATATTGCAATATTTATTAATGGTCAAAACCAATTTGACAAAGTAAAATAATAATGAAATTCCAAAACCAATAACACAAACTATTTCATTTCAAGGGAATATATTTGTGTATTTTATTGATTATAATGATATTCATTTCAAATTTACAAAGTGTAAACGCTGAATTCTTGTGCAAATTGGTTTTACTGCCCCTAAATCGCTAGGCTAACGTTTTACCGTCAGAAATGGGGAATATGTTAAATAAATGTTTATAAAAGTCATAATAGGTATTATTGATATTTAGGTCTACCTTCTGAACCAGCCGATAATATCAGCACACAGCTTAAAATTTAACTAGCTTGATTCTAGAATTGGCACAATATACAGTGATTCAGTCGTAAATTCATTATTGTGAAAGAGTAAACGCCAGTTTCTTTAATGATTTATTTTTCGGCCATTCCAAGAATAAAACCAGGGAACCTAAGCTCAAAGAGGAAGAAAGAGTAATTCACTTCACTGGCCGAATGGTCTAAGGCGTCACTCTCATGTTAGACTGATCTGCTGACGACGGGGAGACCGAGGTTTGAATCCCTGATGTGGTTTTTCCCTAAATGTTTTCCCAATTTCCTTCCACTTAAATGTGTGTATATTACATCTAAAAACTTCCTTCCTCATCCAACCTCATTAGAGTAGCTACCATAAATGCGTATAGCCTGAATAGGTAGTAATACGCGGTGATATTGATAAAAAAAAATTCCAAACTTAAATTTATTTGAAAAATGTCTCCTGGATTTGGGACGGCCTTAAAAATGTCTTATTCTGAAAATTGAAAATGGACACCTGGACACGGGTTTAATTCCCATGTCCAGGTGTAATTTTTCAATTTTCAGAATATGATATATAGATGGAGTAATCCTCACTTAAAACATAAATAATAACTTTAGCTATTTGATTCTTAAAAATATCTGCTAAACTTATATTTTATAAACTTCAAGTTTTTAACTTACACGACAAAGATATGGGCTCAGGTTAATTTGAAGACTAGAATAAAATCCATATATTTGTTTAACTTCGTTAACTCTACACCTTTAGAAACTTTTAAATTTTTTTATTCATAAAATTAAGAGATTCGACTAACTAAAAAAAACATAAAAAGAAACACTTGAATCTCTTTCCAAAGATAATTTGGAAGAGACAGGCAATGCCTTATCTTTTATTCATCGTAATGTGAACCACTCCCCCACTCTCCCACCAGGTTTTTTTTTGTTACTGTACCCAAGATAATCCCAGGAGACACAAGTACCACAAATTGCCGTGGGATTTCCGAGACGAGTTCATTGGCTGTAAAAGGGGTGCTGGGGGCGGGGGTAGTTGGCCACGATGACGTCATCCTCGTGTAAGGATATAATTCCGCGTTTAAGCTTAGCCGAGGCGCATCTTGGACTATATCTTTGTAGATCAATTCGACCGGAATGTTCCAAGCTATAACAGTTTCTACGCTAATACAATAGCAGCGGCGAGAGGGAACTAGAAAATTGTCGAATTAGTCGCAAACAATAACATTTGACGATCTCCCGTCCTGTACGTGAGAAGTATCTAAGCTTTTTGAAAATAGAAGAGACTGCCTCCAACAAAAACATATTATAATCTCAGTGAGAGTGTTATATTAATTACGAACTTTTCTTTTATATCATCACAAGTTAAACGCCGGAGTAAATTTCAAAGAAAGGAATAATTTAACTATATATTATTATTATTATTATTAGCACCGCGTCTTACTACCCGTTCGAGTTATACGCACTTACGCTAATGTGTAATGGTAGGGTGATTGTGAGATGAAATGAAGGACCTACAGTTTAACGTGGAATCCGAACCACGGTGGAGGCCTGGCATTCCTCACATTCACAAGATGTATTGTAAGAGGTGAAGGAAGGGTTTGGTAGTCAGATAAATCTTTGCCGGGACCGAGGATTGAACCCCGGCCACCAGCATAGAAACTATATTATATATTTGTAAAATTCCCTGCACAATAGATAGAACCAAAATTAGCTACAAATCACTTTTTAAAAATAAATACTTTATAGATCTATTTAAATTGGAAACATAAAATACCAAATTAAAATAATATAGTAGTGTATTATGATTATTATTATGTAGGAATCAGTTTTGGCAATTTAAAATTAGTAATAATCTTTATCAGATAATCGGAAATACCACTTCGATCACTATTACGTGAAATAAAATACTAAATTTTTATTTTGAATCACCAATTGTTTAGATATATATTGAAATTTTAATAATTGCGCTTTTGCAGCCCCATAAATTGGGAGCGTACTGAATGCGATAAAAAGCCAGTGTTTTTGCGATTTTTATAGCAATACTTTTTTGGAAAAAATAAATCAAATACTTCTGCAGTAGAAATATAAAGTTTAATTTTCTTCACATAGTGAAATCAACACTAGATGAATATCTGTGAAGGGTGTCATGGAACTTAAAGACAACTTTTGATCCTAATTAAAAAATTTATCATATAATGCCACTATGCTCATGACCGATATTCAACAGGTGTGGATGTCACCGTGTGGATAAAATCAAACTCTAGTTTTGTACTGGAGCAATATTTGATTTATTTTAGCGAAAAAAAATGTTTTGAGATAAAAATTGCAGAAACGCTGACCTTTTTTCGCATCTCCTTCCGTCCAACCTTAAGCTTTTTATTGGTCTACTAACAATTTATAGTGAAATATCTTAATCTGGTAACGTACTAGATTACTTACAATCTATATAGAGCATATTTTGTATTTGACTTTTTTTTGTTTCGTTCTTGTTTAATACGTCTCGCTACTCACGGAGAAAATTTGTTACATATACATTGTTTATATTATATGTTTATATGTGTAACATAATACAAAGGTATTGTTTATCATTACAAGTAAAAATATAATCTCTAATTTTCTGATGAAAATGACATTAAGTGTGCCTTACATGAACAGAAATTTCCAATTTTAATTATAGCTCCACAATTGTTTGAGATACGAAATAACTTAACATTATATAGATGTGCTGCTAATTATTAAATCTAAAACTCCTTTATTAAATATATTTTTTATAAAACTAATATCTGAGCTTTAAGCAAATATATATTGAATTTGTTTTTTATGACAAATGAAATTGAGCACTATGTTCGTTGGTATACAGAGACATTATATTTTCTCAATGTTCTATCAAAAGTATATATTTTTTCATTTATGTTCTTTGGTGGTTTCTGCAAAAATGAATTTGATTTAGTCTTAAAGATCATATGAGTTTTTAGTAAATATATCTATTTTAGGATAGATAGTTGGTACGGCGCACCGCAAAAAATTCTCTTTATTCATGTTAAAATATAAACATTTACTAAAAACTAGTCATATTTGTGAAATCAAATAATATGAATTGTTTCAGAAACACTACACAAAAGAGCATACATTAAATAATATACACTGTGTCAGAAACATTGAGAAAAGAGGAGCATCTCGGCCTGCCAAAAAGTGTAGCAATCAATTATATATTTATAAATATTCCATAAAAAATATGTTTACTTATAATTCAGAAATGATTGATTTATAAAAAAATATATTCCATATTGAAATATTTTTATTTTAGTCTAAATGATATTTTAGCTTTAAAATGAACCACTTTCTTGGTCACATGGTCTATGAAGCTACTCTCGCAATAGACTAGACTCTCGATGACAGAGAGATCATAGTTCAATCCTGTTTGGGTGCACTGAAGGAGTTTACCCTAAATGGTTTATCACTGTCTCACCAATAAAATCTGTATACATTTCTTCCAGATTCAACCTTTCTCATTCCAAAACCATCAGCGTAAATAGTACACGTGCATATAACCTGATCCGATACTAAAATGAGGTGCTAAAATAAAACATTACAATGATAAAGTTATATTGCATTTAAAATAATTACGGAGATACGATCAAAATTGGAAATTAACGCTTCTAGAAGTTTCCTTAGTCATTTTCATGAATAAATGGAAACTGCCATTTTGTCTGTCATGTTATGCAATGTGGGATGCAATATTTGATAAAAATCGTTTGAACAGATTTTGAGGAAATAGATCTTATCTTTTTTTTTAACTTTAGTAATCTACTGTTAATTTTAAGGTTGTATATCTCATTCCAAAAATTACTTGGAAGAAACTTACGAAAAACCTATACATCAGTTTCTAGCCTGATCATTAAAATGGTTTAGGCTCATTGCAGAGATACATACCGATAAACTGCATCGAGAAAAAACACTTTTCGGATTCAGGGGGCCATAAAACGTTGACATTGATCAAAATCTCGAGTGTGATTTTTTGGCTAACACAATACTTTCTCTCTAGCGGGGTCGAGAGAAAGTAAAATTCGAGAAAGTCCATGCTGTACCATTACAAAGTCTGAGACGTTATTTTATTCATTTCATTTATGACACGTATTAATAATTAATAGGATGATGAAACCAGCAGTTTACCCTCCTTTAATTATTTGTCCTTTTACTCTGGTTAAGAGTTTAATAAATGATAAATTCAGACATTCTACGTTCATCATCTATAGAATTTAAAACAGTAACATACACTAGAAAGCTTTTAAAGATTGTATTAATTAGTTAAGTGCTCTAGGTCACACAAAAAGTGTACGTCCGTGTCGTAATAAAGTTATGTAAGTACTCCCAATTTACGTTAGCCCGTATAGAACTAGGACTGGTTTTTATTAAGTTTATTAATGAAGACATGGCTTGCTATTTTTATAAGCAAACCATAGTTTCATCTCATATATATATATATATATATATATATATATAATACTTTTTGATATCGAGATAAAATATTTTATCAACTTCCACCAGATCATATTAACTTTAAAAAAAAATGTGAAGTGTAGTAACAGTCAGTCTATTCGTAGGGTCCAAAATCTCATTAAAATAAAAGTTTTAAATAAAGGTGGGTTTTATTGCCCTAAGATAAGAGAAGAAAGAATATATTATAAAGACATAATAAAGTATATTATATTGAGTTTTTATGGTCATATTCCCTATATGCACGTACACATTGGCCAGACTTGGGAGACACACAGTATACAAAGAGTAGCTAAAAGTTTCTAATGTACAATATATTATATAGTGCAGAGTATAAAAAAGTTGTGGGGGATGTTTATGAGAGAAATTGAGGAAGAGCTGGTAGAAGGAAGAGGATATAAGCAAGAAGTATGGGGAGAAGTTTCCTTTGCACCAAGCAAGTTTGGGTTGGGGTGAATGTTCTTCCTAGACTGTGATCTATTTTTTCTAACATCAGTGGGATCAGTGCCCATCCTTCATTGCCTTAAAATCACTGACCAGGTCAACACGAGGGAAGGGGCGCCATGTTAGCCAGTGATGGATGAGACAGTTACACGGTACACTCACTGGGTTGTAAGACACCCGTGAAACGTTTCTATTTGAGAAACAATATATGCCATAATCATAAATAAACTCGATATTTTTGTTGAAGTATCACTTTTACATTTTTCAGTTTTAAGGACTAAAGTGTCTCTCACACAGAAAGTGGTGCATTGACGTGATCCAAATGATGGCCACGTATTTTAGTGAAAGAATCAAATTCTCACATCGAGTAAGTTTCGTGCACTCTTGGTTGAGGATTATGTTGCGTCTACTCGTGATTGTGGAGTATGTTGAATGCACGTGTGGTAGAGGAATATGTTTCGTCCACTCGTGATTGTGGAGTATGTTGAGTGCACGTGTGGTTGAGGAATTTGTTTTGTGCACTCGTGGTTGTGGAGTGTGTTGAGTGCACGCGTGTTCGAGGAGAATGTTGAGTGCACATGTGTGTTTGTGGACTAATTTGCGTATACATTGGTTGAGGAGTATGCTGCGTGCACGCGTGTTTGAGAGTCAAGTGGAGCGTTGCAGTGCGATTGCATGTTCGCATTCTGTGATTTGAGTAGCTGGGACAATTTATCGCATGGCAAAGGAGGACTATAAGCATTGAAAGAGGCAGCTTATGAAGACAATAACAATTGAACAATATAATGTGTTTGTCCCGCCTCTATAATAGTTAGGTATCTAACACTCACGCTACCGTACATCGGTTGTCATATTGTCTAATGCGTCTCTCTAGTGTTAGACTGATTGCTGGTGATTGGGAGATTGGATATCTAGTCCAGGTTGCCTATGATGAGGATTTATTTTTTCTAAATGGTTCCCCACTCTCTCTCCGTGCACAGGATTTTACATTTCATCTACAGTTTTATCTTACTCATGTCCATTCAATTAGAGAAATTATTTACGCGTGAAACCTGAATGGCTCTTAAGACGCAGCGGAAACGCTTGCACCAAAGAAATACAATCATGTTTGACTTTTTTGTACTCCTTGGATATAGTTTGAATTTCCAAGACTACAATTAATGTTGGGAGAATTTTTTTTGCACAGCGTCCTACTATCCGTTTAGCCTATACATCTTTGTACTATTTCCGAGGAAGCTTGAATTTAAAGTAAACATACCCGTTTTTACGTGAAGGGAAGGGGGAAAGCCATTTTGTAAAAAACACCTTCAATACACCCAATTGGGATATGAACACCGAAATCTGTCATTGTAAGTCTAGTCTATTGCTAGGGTAACGCATTTGAGTTAGAGCATATGGAAACCAAAGCGGGTATTTAATATGGTTATTATGATTATAATAATGAACAAGGCTTTCTTCTGGATACCAAACACTACATTCACTATCATGTTGACTATATATAATCTCACTCAAAGGCATTACTTTGACTTATTAAGCTTATTACTTCATAATTTAAGAAAGATGACTCTTTTTTTTTAGGTATGCACTATGCCCTGGTTAGATCTAAGTTAGAATATACAAGTGTTACTTGGAATTCCATTATCTTAACTGACTCTCTCAGGATGGAAAAAGTTTTAAATAAATTAATTACTGTTTGCTATGATAAATTATTCTTTCTTAATCGAGTTAATAATGACTATGACAGAATTTGGAACTTTTTCTCGCTCCAATCTCTCTTATCGCGCAGACTATATTGTGATGTCCATTTAAAAAAAATATTCTCAATTAATTATAAAAATCGTTTTACCATATTCTTTTTGAAGTCCAACATGATTTAGTAAGAGGGCTTTAAAGATAGAAAACTGACATATATAATGGTAAATACTGCAAGTAACGAGGTCGGGGCTTGAATTTCAACCGAGTGTACTGAGGGGAGCTTTAATAAATTAAATCCTACTCTATTTTACACAAATGCTGTATTTTCCTTCTAAAATTTTACATTCCACATCTCTAGTCCAGTAGCGTAAGCATTAACATTTCTTGCATTTCATAGTAAATGTCCTTTGAGGACATGGATTCCTGTTCGAATGTTGTTCTACCTGAGTTCCTATTTACGCTCCTCAAGTTTTGACCTAACCTTTTGAATCACCTGCATATTATCATTACCTATAAATAACCATTGATTCTATGGTAAATGGTTTTCAATACTAAGAGCAAAAATAAGGTTTGTATTTTCTAAAAGCCTATTCCTATCAATCAGCTTAAATTTATGGAATTTTATTTGAGAATTTATGAGATAGGATATACTATAAAAACTGGAAACCAGCATCAGGCAATTAATGGCTACATCGGACCCGCTTCGGTTGTCACGTGGTCTAACACGCTGCTCTCGTAGTAGACTAGAAAGTCGATGTCAGGGAGATATAAGTTCTAATCTCAGTCGGTTATACTGAGGTTTTTTCCAAAATGGTTTTCCATTCTCCTTACACGCAAATTCAGATTAAATTTCTCTAAATATAGCTTTCCTAATCCCTAAAACATTAGTGAAACTAGTGCATAAGCTTATTGCCTGAACGGGTAGTAAGACGCAGGGCTAAATATATATATATGTAACTATAGTTCACCAGTGAATATAACATTGAAAATATTTTATTCTTAAATTATAAAAACTTTTGACAATATTATATAAACTAAATTCAATAGCAACTATCAACATATATTTTGGAGTGAATGCTTTAAATTATTATAGTAAGGGTATTTTTCCTGACTTTATTATATCTTATTATATTCAATGAAATAATAATCATTTCATTTTTTAGACCTAAAAATATAAATGTTCTTTGTAAAGAAGGACATGTCATTGGAAACGGTCTTTTTAAAATTTACAATAGGTTATCTATATACTCACGAATGCAACGTGTCTTAGTTTTCTAGGTAGTTCGACTTGGTATAATAAAATAAGGTCAATAAGGTCAAGCCCTTTAAAGAACGACTCTAGTCAATCACTCTGAAGTGTTCAGTACACATGAGTCACCCACAAAGAAGAATTGGGATTATTATATAAGCCAAAAGTAGTTTTACTCAAATCAGTTTGCACAGTAAATAATAATTGTCATGTTCGTTTATTTTATCTCTAACAGCACACGTGGTATGTCCACCCGAAGCCCCGTGTTCAGATCCTCAACAGCTTAATATACACTTCAATATTTCTCAATACATGTGGATTATTAATTAGTCGGTGCTAGATAGTATTGAATTGTAATGTATTGTATTAAGGAACCGGGTGGTTAGACATCACACCAAAATACCATGATGTTATTACATATTAAATAAATATTATAATTTTTGATTTAATTTTTATCTATTGAAACACTTTGATCGTTGATCACCAATTATTATTAACTATTGGTTTTACATTGACTTATAAAAACTGAGGCAGAGGGAGGTTTATGAAACAACTCTTTAGGAGTTAGTTTGGTTTACATGCCAGGGTAGTAAACAACCAGATAAGAAAACATTTATATGGTTCGTATGTTAATATCCTGGTTTGAGAAAGTTAAAAAAGGTAGCAACTGAAATGTCTAAGATTGAAAGCGTGAATCCAATACATTTTAAAGAGGTCACTAAAATAAATGTAACTTTTTATACATTGGAGGAGGGGACCTGGTGGTCTAGGGGTAAGGTGTCACACTTCTTTGCTGGGGGTCCGGGGTTCAATCCTCGGTCCTGGCACAGATCTATCTGATTGCCAAACCCTTCCTTCACCTCTGACAAGACGTGTATTAATCACAACTTGTGAATGTGTGGAATGCAAGGCCTCCACCGTGGTTTGGATTCCACGTTAAACTGTAGGTCTTCCATTTCATCTCACAAGCACCCTATCATTACACATTAGCGTAGTGCGTATAACCCGAACGGGTACTAAGACGTGGTGCTAGTATTAATTTTTACATTCCAGGTGACGCTAATCTCGATCGAGTGTATTGAGGGTATATGTTGGTGCATTTCCTTAAATATTACCTTCCAGGTCCCTATTCCATTAGCACACCTAGGCCCCTATTGCCCGGAAGATAGTGAGAACAGGCCTCAAAATGGTGTTTTTCTATAGTACAACTCGTGCAATGATTTAGTTTTTTAATTAATCTATTTTAACACAAATATCAGCAACTTTATAAAAGAGGTGAAAAGGAATGAGAGGGTAGATGTAGAGGTAGTTCACCAAATCCCAACATCCCCGTCAAAAGTGACCTTATGCCCCGCGAGTATAACATATTTGACAGGATGCCTACAGGATTTATCAAAGTTCCACTGATTGTTTAGTTGTTCTCTGATTATTTTTACACGGGTATTCAAGACTCACATTTTTTTAATCACCGCGTCTTACTGCCTGTTGAGGCTATACACATTTATGATAATTACTTTAGATGGGTAGGGATGAGGAAGGAAGCATTTTAGAGGTAATATACTTGCATTTGCGTGGAAGAAGAGTGGGAAACCATTTTAGTAAAAATGATCCTTAGTAAACTCGAGCAAGATTCGAACCCCAATCCCTCCGTATTTAGCAGGCCAGTATAGTATGAGAATGACACCTTTTACCGTTCTCGGAGTCATTGATCTTCAGCGGCCACCAGTAAAGGATCAAGAGACGGAATACATATTTAAAAGATTTATACTGATTACCATTTACTTAATTTATCAATATAATTAACTCAGGCGTAAAACAATTATATCTTTTTCCAATATTTAATAAAGGTCTTTTTCTGCCTTTTAATTGCGTTAGGGCTGTGAGTGACGTTATATTCAGTTGTTAAATTATAATTTTTTAATTATTTTATTACTAGTACCTGAGTCTCAAATCAAACTGATAAATTACCTCGAGGCGAGTTCCATATATTAGTGCTATTGGGTTAAGTTTCTGATATATATTCAGGGCTGATACTCTTTGTATGTTTTGAAGTTCCTTTACTTTTTCAGATTTTATTGATAGAAAAATAATTTTTTGAGTATTATAGTATATGATTATTACTACAGTATACCATTAGAGTATATTATTATTACTAGATGTTTGTCTTTAAACAGGTCCTTTTCCTTGACCATATTTATTCTTTAGAGTATCCTATCAGCAACTTCCTTTTATAGTTCCCGACACTTCGTCTTCTTTCCTTATTTGAGGTTCAATTGTATTCATGTTATTACTGGTTCCTTTTCTTCCTTTCACTTTGCCTTTTACATGCAGATATATAAATAAAAATAGCACTATTTTCACATATTTTTAGTTTGATTCCTGACACAACACTTAAAAATGAATCTTAATCAATCAATCTAGTTTTCAAAAAATAATTTGCTTACAAACAGTAAAAATATTTTTAAACCAGGTGTCTAGTGAACCGGAAAGCCCTTAATCAGATAAAGTAAACTACTATTTATGCAAACCTTAAATATAAACTGTAACGTAGGGGAATTTGTTCGACACCTTCATTTTGGCAATCAAACATATAGGTTTGTCTAGTATCTGGACTTTTTATGTTCCCGTTCCATAACAATAGCAAGCTGATACGCATTTTAATGGAGACATTTTAATCATTGGATGCAAAATGCCACCAGTTATGTGAAAAAACAAAACAAAACATGAGTGTGTGATAAAACTAATAGTTTACTCAGTAATATACTCCTATAGCCGACTCTGTATCTAGAAAATAATCGCAAAAATACTTGAAAACCCTAAACTTTTTAAAATTACCCTACCTCCGGTCTATTTCTTGTCGCACCAAATTGTCTGGATTTCTTAGGTTCTTCCTGTCTACTGGGCGAGTGTCAACCGTTATTTTTTAAACATTTTTATGATGTAAAAATAATTTTTGGGTGAAAATTGGATGTGAAAGTAATAAGTATTTTCTACCTTAGTGAAAACGAGCTATTAGATTTAATATTTTTTTGATAATGTCAAACATTTCAAGGAAAGAGTTTTTACGTCCACCCAAATATATAAGTTGAAAACTATTCTGATAAAAAATTAATGTTTTTTTACCGTTAATAATGCAAACCCTTTTGAATCGTTGTGAAATTAGGATTATTTTACAACACACTCTCTTTTGCGACGCCATGTTTGTGTAAAGCGTATAAAAAGCTCGACTCCAAAAAGCGAGGGAAATGTGTAACATTTGTGTTTGTTTTTGAGCCTCCAACTGAAATAAACTTTGCCTCACCCCTCTTGTACAAGTACACACAAACAGCGGAGAATATTACAGCACATTTGGACGGTCATAAATGGTTGCATCACGCTTTTTCTTGTGTCTTTCTCTTTCGA
This sequence comes from Timema douglasi, assembly GCA_901482245.1. Lineage (NCBI taxonomy): Eukaryota > Metazoa > Arthropoda > Insecta > Phasmatodea > Timematidae > Timema > Timema douglasi. Next base: position 31,869 of record CABEEJ010005335.1, on the reverse strand, counting down.
AATATAAGCTTCTATGAAAGTCCTGCCAACTGAAAAGTAAGCCTTCTTCCTGAATAATCTGTTCCTGTATTTAGTCGCGCATTCATTTCTGTGAGCTGCAATTAAATAAGGATTAGATGTGGAGACTAGATGAAGAATAGCTTCACAATTGAAGAAATAAAAGGGCTGATGCAGGGTGTGGGGGAAGAGGTTTCCAGTGAATAAGACAAGATTATCCTGAAATATCTGACGTTTTCAAGAATTGTCTGTGATGAGACAAGCGTTTTCAACAGTTGATAGTGATTAAAAAGGAGAGCATCTTCGTTGTAAAAGAAAAAAGAAGAAAGAAAACGGAATAGCAGTGTTATTCATTTACAAATTAATCGACTCATGTAAACATTACCACCGGATTTAACTACCAGGTTATCCCAAAAGTAAAATATAGTACATTTAAGAGACCCCGACCATGTCAACATTAAAACTCTATGAGCCCAATCAACTTTTACATTCCATTATAATTTTGGTAAATAATCTACAATTTTATATTGAGTAAGAGATTAAAATTATACATATATGCTACTTTCTTTAAATTAATACATTTAAAAGTGAATTTAAAAAAATCACACACACTAGAAAGTTTAAAGGAAATGGTTTGAAAAGACTAAGACCTTTTAAACTCTTGCGATGAAAATAGAATTAAAGCTAGTTTATACATTTAATATTTATTTTCGAATAGTTTTGGCCATTTATTAAGCTTATATATTCATATAAATAATGTTTGAATTAATGAAGATATATTTTAAAACGGTAAGAAACAATTGTCTATAATTCAATACTAATCGTTTTACCTATAATTTGGTCGTTCTTAATAATATTTATTCGTATCGTGCCGAAAATGGAATCCTGCAAACGGATTCTAGAAAAGCAGCCCAAATAACGAATAAGATAATAAAATATCAGCTTGATAGAAATTTAATTTTCTAGCAAATTTTCACACATTAATTGCCAATTTTACCGTGCATAAATGTGCAATTTAATTTTTTTATTTTAATGTCCCTTTATATTGAAGTAATTTTTAATTAAATTGATCAAGATTTCAATTTGTGTCTCGGAAGAAGAACAAATGTTTAAGAAAATAGTTTTGTGATTTTTATAAATAAAATGTTTGTTAATAGCTTTATGTATTTCAAAGAATGTGTTGCATTTGTTGTGATATATAGGCCCTATACATATACAAATAATATTAATATTTAAGTGCCGTACATGGGTAATTACATGGTCTACAGCATCCTTCTAGCAATATACTGGATTGTCGGTAATGGGGTGATTGGATTTTTTCAAATTCTGGTCAGATGCTTTAAGAATTATTTTTCCTAAATTGTTTTTTTCTCCTCTTCCACGCAAATGTGGGTAGATTTCCTTTAAATTCTATCATACCCCCCGATACTCTATTGCTTTAAATATGCAGTTAGTCCTAAATGAAAGTAAGGTAAGGGAGGTGCACACACAAAATAAAATTGTAAGTAATTTTGCTGTTGAAAATAGAAGTCTAGGACTTCTTAAATCATTTGCCTTAAAATATATAATTAGTTAAAGAAATAGGAGTGAATGTTTTCTTTATTATCTATAAAAATAGAGTACACTACTTCTACTGTGAAAGCTTATGATCTTACCATGGTGGATTACATTATGATCCTATCATATCAGATGCACCATAGTGGAAACAAGTAAGGTAAGCTTATTATTTTTCAGAGGTTAACGAAGTGTGCAAGGCTGTCATGCCTTCTTTTCCGACACGTTTTAATACCTGTTCAAGTAATACGCATTTACCTATTACTATAATAGGATAATGATGAGTTAATTAGAATTTTAGAGTAAATATACCTTCCTATAAATGAAGAGAGAATAGGAAAACTACTTTCTTTCAAAACATACCAGTACACACGGCTGTGGTTCCAACCACGACCCCCTAGTCACGAGCAAATCAGATTAAATGTGATCAACATTTGGACCTGTGCTCACAGATGCGGGTTATGTAATACTCCATTCTATGGAAAATAAGAAGAATTTAGAAGAATACATATTTATCCCCCGTTGAGCATAGGATGATATTATTACTATTTATCACTGCATTTTACACTAAGTTCATGTTATATGCATGTATGGGTATATAGGGAATATAGCGTCGAGATAAGTAAGGAAGCATTTTAGAGTTAATCTACCCTCATTTGTGTGGAAGGACAGCGGGAAACTATCTAGGAAAAAACTCCCTCAATAGAACCGACTAGGATTCGAACCCTGATCTCCCCATCATCATCAGATTAGTCCAAAATTAGAATGATGCCTTAGACCATTTGGCCACCGACGTGGGTTTGGATGATATGGTTCGCCTTGTAAGAACCACGGTTTTGCTGACACGCCAAGGATATCAACGCCTCAAAGTAATTAAGACTGTTGGAGTTCATTAGCGGAATCTCACATCTGTGTCGCAAGGAAGCGGATGGGGGTGAACACATGATATCAACTTCTAGAAGGGGGCTAGATGATATATGTCTGTTTCAAATGTTTTCCTGGAGTGTTGGGAAATGGGAAGCCAAGATTGGTCCGGAAAATACAATGGTGTAAGTAGTATTTTGTTGGTCAGTTTTGTTAGCGTCGGATCAATAAAACCATGTCACACGTATTGGTTGCCTCATGACCCAACACCAGGCTCATATAAAAACGACGAGGTCTGGGATATAATCCCGGATGGATGTTATGAGAAGATGTTTTCATAAATGATTTTCACACTCTGCCACCACGAAAACGAAGTAAATTTTCCTCTACATTTTTATCACTAGCCCGTTAAAGTAATTATGTTGTGTATTGACCTGACGAGTAATAAATAAGACGTGTGAGAAAAAATAATATCTAAGGCGTAGGATGAAACATGATTTTAAGTTGTATTCCTCACAAATTATGATTATTTTTTATCAGCGGTATACAATTTTTTCGACCACTTGTTTTAAGTTAGAAACTGTACTCGTTGTCCTTTAAAATTTAGTGGCTACTACAAAATGATCACATTCTATCTTCTTTAAACTTTATTGAGGGAGAACTAATTCCTAGCTTAAAATGTAATTTTAACTGACACTTAAATAATAATTGTAAAATAGTTTATAAAATACTGACTCCTGAGAAAATAATAATATTCTTATTTGCGGTCAATATGTATAATTATTCTCCAAAAATTCCAGCCACTCATCCACGTTAGCGGAAGTGGGAAACGGCATGAAGTAAGGGAGTGTCTCGGGGGTGAATTACAGTGAGAGCTATGTGTTCCTCGTAACCACTTTGGTAGTTGTGAAAGCCCTGCAGGAACCTTAAAAAGTGACGGCTGATGGGCGAAACCACGATAGGCATAGCAATCCAGTGATGGATGCCAAATTGCGTTCAAATTACGATCATAAATTCTTGGAAAGGACAGACATAATTGACACTGGTCCAGCAAAGTAAATTGAATACGAATTGGTACAGTATATATAAGGACATTGACGGAGAAATTTGAAGATAGTGGATCTAATGGAGAGAAGAAAACTTGACCTATTGAGACTAATGAAAGCTAAGTGAAAAGGAGAAGTTAGAAGAATTTTAGGAACGGATTTAGGCTATATTGGCTTGAAAATGAGGAAGGAATAAATAATTGAGTGAAGGTAGGGGTGAGTGGAGGACTAAGGGAAGAGGCGAAGGGAATAAATGACAGAATTATCAAGGGCATAATTGGATAGAAGGATATAACAGTGAAAGTGGTGCAAGTGTATGCCCCACAGGTTGGCTGTCTAGCAAATGAGAAGGAGTTTGTAGAATACATGCAAAATCAACTGAAAGGGCCTTGTAGAATACTCATGGGAAACTTCAATGCCCATGTTGGAATGGATAGGCAAGGTTATTAATAAGAAATAAGAGCAGATGGCTAGTGAACTTTGAATAAGAAGGGTGAGGAACTGATAGCATTATAGAAGAGGAATGTATTGCCGAAAGGAAATACGTGGTTTAAGAAGAGGGAAAGTCACAAAGTGACATGGTACAGTGCTGATTGGTCAAGAAAGTCAATAATGGAGCTTATACGCATAGGTATGCTAATGAGAAAGGACATGACAGATGTAAAGGTATTACCATACGAAGCCATAGGCAGTGAACACCAGCTGCTGGTAGCAACCCTGACAGGAACGATCGAGAGGATAAGATCAGAAAGGAATGAGAGAAGGTTAAGGGTATGGAAGTTGAAAGAGAAAGATCTTAGAACAGAGTTTCAGAGAAGAATTCATGTCAGCCTTTAGAGGAATGAAATCAAAACGGGAGAAAGAATGAGGAAGATTCCAGATGGCATTGGTGGAGGCAAGAGATGGGGTGTATGGAAGTACAAGCTAGAAGATAAGATGGAAGGAAACACCACGGTGCAATGTTAGAACAAAATAAGCAGTAACTGAGAAGAACAGAAACTTTAGAGTTTGGTTCAAAGAGAGGACAATGGAGGCGAAGGAAGAAAATAAAGCACAAAAAGAAGCAAGGAGGGTAGTGACGGTTGAGAAAAGAAGTTGGATGGAAAAGTGGACGAAAATGATGAAGGAGGAATGTGTGTGTTGTAAGAAAAAGCTGTGTAGAACGATCAGGAGTAAGAGAAGAAATATAGAGGAACAGATTGTAATGGTAGACAATAAGGGTAATGTGGTGGTGGAAAAGGATGACTTAAGGAAATTGTGGGACGATCACTTTGAGGACCCCGTAAATGCTAACGTAATCATGGAGGTTGAGGGAGAGGACGAAACGAGAACTAACCAGGGAAGTGTAAGGGACCTAATCTGGAAAAAGGTGGACATAGCGATGAAAATTATGAAGGTTAGAAAGGCACCAGGAATTGATAATGTAAGTGAGGAAATTCTAAGATCAGCAAGAGAGGGAGGACAAAGGTGGTTATTTAAACTGATATGAACAATATGTATCGAGGGGAAGGTCTCAGAAGACTAGAATAGGGGGATAATAGTACCAATTTTTCAGAAAGGAGATGGAAAGAAGTGTGGGAACTACAGTGGAGTCACTTTGATGAACTACTGCGCAAAGATGTATGAAAACGTATCAGAGAAAAGAATTATTAGTGGAATATTAGGAGGAATTGTGAGAGGAGAAATATGGCTTAAGACGAGGAAGGCTTACAGTGGATCTTATTTTTGCTGTGAGACAGCAGCAAGAGTGACACTATGAAAGCGGAAAAGGCCTGCTCATAATCTTCCTGGAAGTTTAAAGAGTGTATGATTTATCCAATGCTCAGGGTCATTATTATCTCATAGTTTAAGGAAAAGTCCTTGATGAACATATAAGTGTGAACTCACCGGCAAGGCCATATTCATATCAAATATAATTTCTAGCCATTGTATCACTAACATATCCTTAAGTTACTTTAATAGGATGGACTGAATATAAAACCTATTATTACTCAGAAGCCATCAAGATAAACTCATAAGCGTTCAATGTTAGAAGTATAAGGAGAATAAATCATATCAAGAGGATTGCAAAGAGAAATTATCACCCAATTAATCATATGCTTACAAATAAACATAATGTGTTATGAATATTCACGTAATGTAACGTAAAATTCTCGATTAAAGCACATAAGGTTAATTTATATTTTTTGAAAAACTAGCTGTTAAATAAAATGGAATAGAGCGGTCAAGTCTAATTGGGCTTTTGGCACTTGCAATAGAATCTCACTGAAGCTACACAATAAAGTGTAAGAATAAGTTACGACGTTTTAGTGTTTGCCAAACGTGGACAAAATAACTAACCCGAAGAAGGTGTTTTCATACCATAAACAAATGAAGTACTAAATAGCCGCGTTGACGTTGCTCGCAACACGTTTGGCTGGAAGGACTACGTAGTTAACATTCTTGCTATAGATAGCTTAATGTTAAGTGAACTTCACGTCAGCTATAAGGCCCCCATATATAATAAAATAATTTGTGCGACAGAGGCTGTTGTGCAAACAAACGGACAATGCAAGGTTGTTTGTGGTATTACACTAAAGTTTGAACAATACCAATATGTATGACTTTTTCAGCGTAACGCACAATGTTGCAAAGTATTTGGCAGCATATTATATAGGCCTGTTTGAGCTGGTAATTTGAGGTTCTACTTTCATAAAACAATTTTTGTTCTATGATGGTGTCAACAACATCATAGTATTAATGCCTTGATATCTGTAACAATGTAAAGTGAAGAGTGAAGTGTTTAAGAATTGTAATCTGGTAAACGTAGAATATGATGAGATTGTCAAAAAAATAAGAGAAATGGCTTTATTATTTGCTTCGGTTTTTGTGTTATATTTCAATCCGTAATACCATGCAACAACAAAAGTCCCTTAGAATATCCTTTACGTTACATTACGTTAATTTTTGTAGACGTAAATTTGATTGTGATTCCAGCACACACAATATTTGGTACACTTTAATAATAGCAAAGTTTTTATAACTTGAACCCAGTAAAACAAAGGCATCGATGAAGTCTGAAACTGAGACTCAAACATTAATGTCTTAACAATCCTCAGAGGTGCCTAAGTATTGTAGGTTGTTTTAGGCCTTAGACTATAAACGCTTATCCACAAAAAGTGTTTTTGTTACAACATATATCCAAAAGCAATATTCATTCTAATTACCATTGCAGCTTTTGTCCTTGTGATTACATTTTCCTGTTTATTTGTTTCCACGTATGTGTTGTCTCTTTTTCTTATTTTTTATTCCCCATTATCTCTTGTTTTTTATTTTTTTCGTTTTATTTTCTTGGGAAATGTAAAGCACGTCTCACATTTCTCCTCTAAAAAAAATTCCGATTGAACCAAATCTAGGTCGAGGAATGGCAGAGGAAACGTTCTACTCACTTCTGGAGACAGCCATTACCTTTCGGTCTAATGTCGCCAATGTAAAGTGTAAACTATGTTTATTATTTCTTTGTGCCAGTGACCTTTATTCCCCCTATTTCTCTTTCTTCCTTTTTATTAGATATGTACAGTTCTAAAATGATGAAAATAGGTTTTATAAACAATTAAATAATATAACAAATAATTGATTACAAATTACACGCTAATTATAAGCTTCTTTGAATAAACGTTTAAAAAAAATTGGTATAATTTGTAAGTAATCAACAAACACACACTTGGCATTAAGTTCAGTAAACAAGCGTCGTCCTGAGAATTCTAAATTACCGCGACAGACGCTAGTGCGCTGAATAGACGCTGATACACAAACATTTAAAAGCGATCTTCAAATTACTTTGCTTAATCGATAAAAGACGTTGGCTACCTGTGATATAACGGAAAATCAAGAGAGGATTTTTCATGTAAATATGTTTACGTTTTATTCGGTGAGCTTTAAAGATATAATATTTAAACGAAAACCGTAATTTCTTAAATAATTCTATAAATAAGCTTACAGTGCTACATTATTTTTTGATATTGAATTAGTTTTATTTGTAAATGTATTTTTCATAAATCTTATACAACTCAAGCTATTTGTTTTGTCAAGAAAATGTCGTGTAGGAATCTTCCTTCCAGGATTTAGATCCGTCCGTAGTAGCATATGTCTATATATAATTGGAAACAAGAAAAAATGTATTTTTTTAAAAGCAAGTCAGTGCTGACCAAGCGCAAATGACAGATTAAATTTGTAGACTCGTCAGAGGAAGATATGAAGTCTTATCAACTCAAAGGTAAGAGGCCTAATTTTATTCCTTGTATTTCTAACTTGTACATTGGTGTCTAAGTGTGATGGTCCTTAGAGTGCTTAGGTGAGTCAAGTTAGGATGTTACCCGATTCGTAAAATATCTCCGAAATCTCCAAGTAGGCAATGTCGTTAAAAATATCTTACTCCAACAACTGGTGTGGCGGAAGCAATCAATCTCGAAGGTGTGTAAAGATGTAATAGCCAGTGTTGATGAGTATTCACATTAAATGTTTAGCTAATATAGTCTCGTTTGGTGATGACGAGTAGGCTGGGGTTTAAATCCCAGAACAGTGTACTGAGAGTTCCTTTTTCTAAATAGTTTCCAACTCTCCCTCCGAGAATATATGGGTATATTTCTTCTAAATTCTACTTTCATTTTCCCTATCTTATTACTGTTTTTAATGTTAATAGTGGCGTGTATGGGCTACATCAATATATAGCTCAGTTTTGTGGAAAGATTAGCCAGTATTAATGTTCTGTTGCCCAGGGGACTCCCAAATGGGTACTAATCGTACAATATTTCCGTGGAAGCACTTTCCATGTCCCGATGAAATGAGGCCATGATGATAGTGAATATGACTGGGTGGAAGCAATTAAGATCATAAACCTAACTTAAGCCTAACAAGCCGAGTCCTTGACCATGGGGCTTATTCCCCTTTCGAGAAAAATCCTCCGGTACCAACTTGGAATCGAACCTGAGACCTCTAGGTAAGTAGCCAGGGGCTATGACCACTATACCACGAGACTGTAATAAAAGTTATTAAACGTGAATAACTCACTTTGGTGGCTACATGGTCTAAGGTGTCACTCTTGAAATAGACTGGACTGCTGATGATGGTAATGGGTTTGATTTCCGGTTTTGGTGTTCTGAGGGTGGTTATTGTAAATGGTTTTCCACTCTACCTCTACGCAAATGTGGGTAGACTTCTGCTAAATTATACCTTCTTAATCCCTACTACATTAGTGTAATTAGTACATATGTGTTAAAACGCGGAACAAAATAAGAAACAGTATTATAAGTTCCAACTTTGATGCCTAGATTCCTGTTGATAGATGCTAATTTAAACTTTTTATCACCCTACATTACTACCTGTTCATATTATACTCACATATGATAGTTAATTTAATGGGGTAGGGATAAATATGGAGGCATTTAAAAGGTAATCTAGCTGCATTTGCTTGGAAGGAGAGTGAACAAACATTTAGAAAAACCCTTAGTGAACCTGACCGGGATTCAAACCTATATCTTTCCGTCATCTGTAGGCCAGTATAACACGAGCGTGATGCCTTAGACCGTTCAGCCACTGAAGCGAATTGTTTCAACCATCCCGTTCTTTTAAACATTATACTAAATAATTAAAAATATATATTTCAAGCTATGTCCATTCCTCGAAACTAAATTATGATTTCAATTCTAACCCTAAATATAAGAGTAGTTTGTTTAATTATATCAGATCTTTAAAAATTAGAAATCTTTCAAAAACTGGTTTAATTTTTTCTTTCTAAATGAACATCTGGTTATTATTTTACATGGTAAATAAAACTGTAGTTTTTTTTTTTATATGTTTTCAGAGTAGTTTACTGAAGAGAGATTTGTGAAAACTAAAATATTAAAATAAAAACCTGTAACGATTTTATTTAAAAGTATATGTTCGTGTCGTTTACATTATAAATATCGTAAATTTCTATTTCAGGTAAAAATTGTGAGTGAAAGCCCGAGTAGTTGATAATCTGACCTACAATATATCCCCACATTCACTATTTATTCAGCCCTCTCTTCACGTCATACTACTTGTTTGATCCATCCGGATATTTTAACTAATACGATAGGAATGAGTTCATCAAGCTCAGTAGTCTTGGGGTAAAGTGCTCTCCTTAGAACCCAATGTTTGTGGGTTCGAACCCAGCTTGGGTTGATGGAATTTCCTTGAGCTGTAAAAATCCATATCACAATCTCCTTCGTAGGGGAAGTAACGCCGTCGCGTCGGTTCCATGTCGATTGTGGAATATAAAATAACCCTGGAAGATATGTGAAAATACCTTTCTTAGCAAAATGGGTAGGCCCTTTTTCTCTTGCTCATAGAAAATATTGCGTGCTGATATTCCCAGTCGATTCAGAAAATGCACGTTAAATACTTAAAATAAATAAATAGATAGGAATGAGGAAGACATAATATTAGATGTAGCACCCAAATACTTTGTTATAGAATGAGTGGGAAAATATTTTAGTAAGGAAACCCTACCTCAGTACATGTAACCCTGCTCTCCATGTCACCGGACAACCAGATAAGTGGTTCGGGAAAACTCCATACCACTTTCATTTTGTTATGTCAATTCTGTCCCGTCATCATAAGGGTGCTGTGTATACTTACTCCCTCCATAATACCCCCTTATATAAATAATATTATAAATGAGAACGCCAGACAATGTGATCCCGACTCGTTTGTCCTCATGCCCGCCAGGGAGAGTCCACACAGGGATTCTTGTGCAGACTGCGACTAGTGTGGCAGGGTTACTAGAGCGGCGCCATTCGAGTGAGAACTGTCGGAGAGCTTCAGGTTTTAATTATTATGGACCAGGAGGAAAGCAGAGAGCATGACCTTTGAAATACATGTGGAGTTAAGCTATTTCTTTGTTATATACACTAGTGCTATTCAACTTGGGTATAGGTGCGTGAAGACATCTTAATTTTGGGTCCAGATATGTTTCAGATCACTGTATAATATCATGAACGCGGGATACTATAAGCTGATACAGTGATACTGCTAGGTCTTGTTTTTACTTGATTTTACTTGTATCCGTATCTACTATCGAGGAATTTTCCACCTTTCACATCCGTATCTCCACGCCGTCTGCTGTGTAGGCAACTCTATCTCTCTGTACAGTTTGCTGATACGTTTATCTTCATTATTTACCGAAAACAAAGAAGAGGCTGCTAGGGTGAGGGTGGATGAAAACAGCTTTTTCGATTAGTGGAGTGTACAGTGACTCAAGTTTATTATAACACATAAAATTTCAATCTGTGAGTAGAAAGTACAATAACTTCACAAGAATTTCACCCACTGAATATGAGTACCTCATACATTTTAATGGGAATCAAATTAAAACAATAATTTAGCCATAACTTTGTGCTACTTGGCAACTGGCAATTCATTATGCAAGCCTACAATACCTGTTTAGAGTTAGACAGATCAGGGCGGGCGCATCTAAATTGACTTTGTCCGTATCGAGTATCATTTCTTTGATGTTTCAGCAAAATACAAACTCCAAGTGGATAATTTTAGTATGGTATCTCCGTATCAAATTGCTACCCAGATACGATACGACAATATGACACGGCAATCTGTCCACACTTGCCCGATCACACGATCATGATAAGATACGAAAATATGAAACGTATCTCGATCCATCTTTAAGGGGGGTACATCAATTTTATTATAAATATCAGTGGTTCTTTTTCTTCTTTGGGTCATGGACCCCAATGAGAATCTGACAAAGGCCATGGACCACCTTCCCATAAAAATGAACGTAAATACACACTGAAAAAATTTACTTCTACTATTACTCTTTGGGATATTTTTGTAAGTTTTTAAATCACTGCGTCGTACTACCTGTTCAGGTTATACGCATATATGATAAATAATCTGCACGGGTAAGGATGATTGATGAATAATTTTAGAGGTAATCTACCCGCATTTGCGTGGAAGGGGAGTGAGAAACCATCTAGGGAAAACCCCCTTCAGTGGACTCAATTCGGATTTGAACCCTGATCTCTCCGTCTCAACCGGCCAGTCTAAAACGAGAATGAAGCTTTAGACCATTGATACTTTACCTTGATAAAAAATATGTTTTTTTGTATTGTAACGAGTTTACTCTCCAAACTCAATCAACAGAAATGTAAGGGACAAAGTTGAGCGGAACAACCATTGTAATATTAGCTCAGGGACATCCTTTTGTCTCCGACCCGAGCCGGAAAGTCAAAGCGAGAAGAGACTCTACCCACGTGAATTTATATTAATATTTGTTCGAGTTAAAACCTGGACTCCCACCAGCTCTTCTGAGGCATGAATATTACATGGTGTGTGGAACATACGTCATTGTGCGACGAATATAATATGTCTAGGGTTTCATCGATGGTAGCGTCGTTTTAAAGTTACTCTCCAATGTACTGTTCTTTTTAAAACAAAGTAATGTTTCTCCACTCCGCATTTCACTACCCATCCAGGATATCCACATATGACTGTATGGTTTTTTATGATTGGATGCTCATGCGGGATGTAGGCTTTTTTATCACACTAATGCTAAACGAGGATAAAGGTAAAGTTTAGAGTATATGTACCCTCATTTACGTGGAGGATAAAATGGGTAATATTAAAAAAAAAGCCCCATTACTCTTTTCTGTGATTTAAATTTGGACCTCCCTATCACTTGTAGACCATATACGTTGACACTGTCATTCATTCATCGTGCTCATATGCTCATAAATGGAGAAATGGAGGTAATTTCTATAATTAGCTAGTGAGGAGAAATGAGGAAATGTAATCAAAATTGCATGGGAAACAATTTTATGAAAAAAGAACCATACTCAATAAACTCGATAGGGATTTTATAATCAATCTCCAACCACAGGTGAAACAAAACTAAATTAACTTTAACGTCAAGTATTTATATATTTGAGGTATCTAACGTGCAATTTCTGAGCATACCTTCGAGGGTTCTTTTACATGCCACAATGAACTTAGAACCAACTGCTTTACTTTCTTTCCAAAGGAAGCTGTGCTATGGATTTTTATCAGTCAAGAAAATATCTGTTGACCCCGACTGGGTTTGAACCCGTGAGGTGAGCACTTTACCCCAAGACCATCGAGGTTGACATTACGTTTAGTCTGCGTGCCCTTTGACACGGACTCAAATGACGTAAGCTACTTCTGTTTCTAGTGACAGGAATTATTTGATTTTAAGGAACCTAGCAGTACATATAACCAAGTTTAGTAGGAACATTTTTTTGGTAGCCAGACCAAATTGACAAAATGTATTTATTTGTTGGTATTCCAACAACCCTCTGCCCACTATTATTATAAGTGGAATATAATTATTTTAAATCAAAACATATAGAAACAAGATGTATAACTTTAGGAACGAACAATAGCATTCACCTTGATGGATGATTTAAAATATAGCCGTGAATGAATTTGCCTTGTTCAGCAAGTCATAATCAAACCTTAGACTCCGTAGTTCGTATATGGTGTGATAGCCCTACATCAGATTTTTAGGATATGAAAAGTTAAGTTTAAGGTTAATAAAATATAATCTTTGAGCTTGTTAAGGTGGGACGGAAGGGGACTTCAGGACAAATGGAATTTAATTTTATTCACAAGGTTATATAAGTCGTTATTTAATATCTTTCAAGAGCATGGTGGTATTAGATGATAAACATTTTAAAGGAAGAGCAAAAGTTGTCATTAAATTCCAGCACACCCTTGAGAGATACTCAATACATTTTGAGGTTACCATGTTAATAAAATTAAGCTATATGTTTATACTAAAGACATATTTGATTTATTTTGACCTAAGAAATGTTTTGATATAATAACAGCAAGAATACTCGCATCCCCTTCCACCCTACCTTAATAACTAGGCTTTATAAAACAGAAAATAGTTCATAAAAACTAAACTTGTAAAACACAATAAACTGAAAGCTATGACCGCATTCCATTTCTATTTTACTTAATTTCAATGAAACTTTAGTCTTAGAGGGAGTCCTTAGACAAATTGTCGAGCTCCAAAAGATAATAAAAACCCATTATTAACGAGGGTAATATTTTATTCTCGTAGAACCATTTGGTTTTAAACAACGATCTTATGTCATGAAAAATGAACAAACAATAATTCTAGATTGAGTTACAGAAAATAGAATATAAAGTTTAATTATTTGCAGTGTTACAGTTTGCTTACCTATTGAACTTTAGTTTTAATTTTAGCAAAACTAAGCATGACCAAAGAGTAAACCATATAAGCATTATAATTATTTTATGGGCAATAATAATTATAATTTTTAAAACTAAACCCCCTTAATATGCCTACATATCTTTGTTGCATGCTTTGTTATCAACCCTTGAATAAATGCTGTACAGCCGGTTTGGAAATATAATTGTCTGCAGCGACTAAAATTAATTTTTTTTTTACAAAACTGGTATATGGTAGGCGTTTTGAGTAAAATAGGCTCAAATGAGAGCTGACATAAAGTGTACATTTTTAAACACTATAAGATCAATATATTTAAACTTTTATTTATTTATCCATGAAACTTAAAAAAATATATAATTATAGTATATTATATATACTCCTAAAATATTTTTTTTATCTAAATCCGCTGTGTATGGATATATTTATACAATGAGAATGCTATTATCTTTCAAAACCTTATGTCATATTCTTAGATTTTATTACATGTCTGCCTTTTGTTTAAGTGATACTATTAAGTAGGTGTCAACTCCTTCTTTCCGTTACATATTTCGTGGGCCTGGAATCTGTCAGGGTGTGTTATGGTCGAGGTTAAGGGGAAAGCGATTACGTTTACTTCTGTTGGTTCGTGATTGATGTTATACTTGAGTCTTACAGAGTTTTATAATAATGATATGCTATCACAAATGTGATGCTGGTAGTGATATTAGAATGGTAGAACTTAGAAAGTACTCGGAATATTTTGAATAAACGAGGTGTTACTGGGAATACCCTATGGCCTGTCTGACTCCTAGGTGATCCCTACATGCCCCCAAACCCCGGCACCCTGGGCTCGAATGGCAGCCCCCAAACAAGTATTGATGATCCAGCGTCCTAGCCCACGTAGTACCGAATCGGGCAGAGTGACCCCTAGACTTCGGTGTTGATTAGTCAGCCATGATGAATGAATCGCCTACATTTTATCCTGACCCCTGGCTTGGTTTCTGACTAAGGAATGCTGACACTGTTTTTATGTTCAGTTTCTCTATTCTGTTTGTATAAATGCTAATAAAAACAAACTGTAATGCTCGTTTTGTCATTGTAAACTCATAGCATAAAATATTACACAAACACGCCTGCCAATTTAAGTCAAGCGGTTACATGAGATAATTTAGTATTTATTTTGAAGACTATTTTTTAATTTGCCAGAGTAAATTTTAATCTCAATGATTTTGGTATATTCATTATTTAAGGTGATCTCTATGATTAACAAGAAACTGTTAAGAGTTCAGATAGTTCCATCTAACTCAATATTTAATTGTACATTACATGTGTGCTTTATACTTAATATGTTCATGGGATTTAATAGTGCGCTTCATCAGATGATTTTTATTTTCACATTTATATTAATTTAAAAAATCCGAATTATTATTTTTAATATATCAACACACTGTTTAGTTCAAATAAATATCTTCTGAAGAAACATAATTGTGTTTTTTTAAAAAGGTAACAGTATTCAAAACAGCCTCACCGGTGGGCACGGTCAGATTAAACCAGAACAATCTTTTCTGGTCTGCCAATGATGTAGAGGTTGAAGTTTGAATCTTAGCCGGGGTGTATTGATAGGATTTTTTTCCAAACAGATACCTATTTTTTTTAACACAAATGCCAGAACAGTTTATCTAAAGTATATAACTTCTTCAACCCTATCCTGGTAGCATAATTAGATGCGTACAGTCTTGCTGGGTATTAAGACGAGGTGACAAATAATGAAAGAATTTCAACATTTCTGCGTAATAAATTTTGTTTATTTTATTATTAATGAGTAATTATTTCAAGAAATGGTGAAA
Organism: Timema douglasi; assembly: GCA_901482245.1. Taxonomy (NCBI): domain Eukaryota; kingdom Metazoa; phylum Arthropoda; class Insecta; order Phasmatodea; family Timematidae; genus Timema; species Timema douglasi. Next base: position 16,345 of record CABEEJ010005335.1, on the reverse strand, counting down.
ATGATATTTTTGGCACTGAAACGACTTATAAATAAAGAGATTTCCACTACAATGATCAAATTAATAGTGATCCCCTTTAGTTCAGGAAATATTAAAAAAGCTTTTCTCTCCCATTTTTTGGGGGATTCTAATGATACAAGAACATCATAATTCATGCTAAACGTTTTTACGTTTCTTTTTTAATAAACCACTGTGTGCGCGTGTTTATATATTTTTTAAATGTATGGCCCCTTCTCACCCTTTTCACTGATGCTCATGGGTGCGTACCGTTGACTACAAGACCGGTGGCGCCTCTTGTGGCGACACTTTACAAGTGGCAAAGGCTTCCACAGGGACATAAGCTAGGGCCCAGACCTCCTGAATATTCAAACCTTGTGCTTTCTTCCTTTTTCTCTACTTCCATCATTACTCACACTACTCCTTTTAATTTATTGTCAACTCCCCCCTTCTTAAACTTTTATTTAACTACCAGATTTTTCCTCCCACTCTTAAGTCTTCTACTTTCTTGACCTTTTAAAAAGTTTTTCCCTTCACATTTTTTGGAAGATTTAAAGGGTGTTCACTGCATTCCCTGAAAGCTATTCGTGGTAAAAAAAAGTTTTATACTCCCAAGAACATTTTTCCATACATTTTAGAGAAGTATATGGAATAGCATCATTACACACGATACTTATGCAGCTGTAGTTAGTTTTTTACAGATTTATCTTATTACAAAATCTGGTAAGTTAAAAAAAAAGTGAAATAAAATGCGGTTCTTATCCCTCACTAGAAAACTTAATAAATGTTTAATAAGTTCTCAACACAATATTAGGACCAAGTTTCTTAACTGTGCCTAATTTTCACCTTGAGTAAACAACGTGTTAAAAAGAGGATACTGAATTTGTTTACGAAATAATTAAAAACTATTTAAGCATAATTAATCAAAGAATAATTTGAAAACCGGTAATAAAATTCACGTGTTTTGAGATAATGTAATTAAGAAGTATAGCGTGTTAAGGACGCGTTGTATATTAGATTGTCTTTATTATAAAATTTAATTTTATTAACTAAAGGTGAAATTATACCACACTAAACATTGAATTGTGTTAACTATTATTTAATCCAACCCTTAGTTTAATTTTCTATTTTGTAACTTTAAAATGGCTGACTATAGACAGACAAAACGTCGTTTGAAATATTTTAAACATGAATCGCATTGCTGGTCACATAGTCAAACGCAGGGTTGAGGAACCTGGGTCTAAAGGCCACCCACATATGGCCTTTTGAGGTCTTCAATGCGGCCTTTTCGCAAATGCAATCACATTTGTGTACTAAAGAATTTAATGAAAAAAAACCATTCTCAGTACACCCGACAGGAATTTGAACCCCAATCTTTTTTTCATTGGCAGTTTAGTCTATTTTAAGTGTGACACCTTATATCATGTGGCCACTGAAGCTGGTATAATTTTATATTTTATATTCTTAAACGGTACGAATTTTAATAATTAAAACAAAATATCACTATCTTTAAAGCCTAATGTAAAAAACACTCTTATCTATCTATCCATCTATCCATCTATCTATCAATCCGTCCATCTATACATACATCCATCTATCTATCCATCCGTCCATCTATACATACATCCATCTATCCATCCATACATTCATCTATCCATTCATACATCCATTTATCCATTCAACATCCATCTATATATTCATACATCCATCTATATATTCATACATCTATATATCCATCCATCTATCCATTCATGCATCCATCTATCCATTCATACATCTATCTATCCATACACCCATCTATCCATCTATCCATCTGCCTATGTTTAGCACACTATCGTATTTTGGCAAAATTTACTGTACATGAAGTTTGCGGCTGTATGAAGAATCCGTGAAGTGACATTCAACTAAAAGGTTTCCTAGCCTTGGACCGACGCGTTACCCTCGTGTTGGACTGTATTGTTGACGAGGCAAAGATTGTGTGGTTCGTACCACAGTCGGGTGTACTGTGAATGGATTACCCAAATGATTTATCACAATTACATCACGTTATTGCGGGTACATTTACTCTAAGATTATATCTTCTACATCCTTATTCCACTAGCGTAATCGATGTATGCGTGTTGCCCGAAAGGATAGTTAGGCGTGGTTAAACAAACAAATTAAGAGTAAGATTGGGCCTTTCATACGAAGCAACTGAGTTTGCTGTCCCGAGAGCATTCGCTCAGAAGTTGCCCGCTATTGGCTATTTGTGGCGTGGTTGCCCACCAGGGTGACTGTCACACACCAGGCGACTGCTTGGTTAAGCTCGTGCTTATATTGTTTCATTCATACAAGGCAACAATCGCTGGCCAGTTTCCCGAATGGTGCCAATCCTCAAGCTACCTGTCGAATTTTTCCTGTGGTACTGGAGGCTATCTTTTTATAATTGGTTATCTTGTTATCAATTGTTTATTTTAGTCTGCGGTTCGATCCCCGGCGCTTCCAGATTTTCTGTGAACTAGTGGGTCTGGAACGGGGTTGACTCAGCCTTGTGAGTACAAATTAATGAGGAGCCACTAGAATGAAAAAGTAATATCTGTTTTCTAGAAAACTGAGATTAATGGATGGAAGGCTCGTTTTGATGACGACATGACAACATATACCTGCAGAAGTTGACACTACCTTCGCCAAACAGACGGTGGCTGCTCTGTTGGTATGTCTTGATTGAGGTTTGATGCCATGGAGATTTTTTAAAGTCAATTCTTGTGCGGGTGTAATGGAATATACCCTTTTTCTACCAATCACTAATATACATATCCGCACTCATCTTGTGAATTGACTTCGCCTTATTCTTATTATAAAGAGCCTAAATAAAATAACCTTGTCCTCCAAATCCATCACACGTGACTAATTTTGTTGTGTAATCTGTTTGGGTCTGTACTGATTTTTCTGAGAGATTAGAGTTGCTGGCAAGTTGCCCGCTGATTCAACAGAGTGATAGTCTGGTCAGCGATTGTTGCATAGCGATAGTTGCCTAGTTTGAAACAGCTCTTAATACAACAAATACTATGTGAGATGAATTAACCGAAAAAATACAAACGTAATATATAACATGTTTCAAGAAGGAGGTAACATTTATTTTTCACTTTCTTCATATAGTTATAGGTTCTAGAGTTTTATTGTATCTAACTTAAACGCAAAAATTAAAATGTTTATTGGTTAGCAAACCAATTTATTACTTTATTTTATGCTATACCTTTTTTTTTCGCCCCAAGTATTATTATTATTCGTCCAAGATATCCATGTGTGTTTTAAAGTAATTTATAATGATGAAAAAATGATAATTTTTAGAAGAAATATACTTAAAATTACGTTGAAGGTGAGTGAAAACCATTTAGTAAAAATAAATCTTTAGTACATTTGGCCAGAATTAAAACTTCAATATCATCGTGTCCATCAAACCAAGCAAGACGAGGTTAACGCCTTATTCAACATACCCACTGGTGCAGGTATAATGTATGTTTACCTGCGTATTAGTAGCCGTTCGAGTCATAGACATACTTCATAAATTAACAACTCTAATGGAATGTATATGAAAAAAGTAGTGTTTTATAGAAAGTGTATCCATATTTTCGTGGGTGTAGAGTGGAATACCATTTAGTATAAAAAAAACTCTCAGTACACTCAGCCGGGATTCTAATCTCGCTCTACCTATCACTATCAATACAGTCTAGCACGAGAGTCACGCTTTAGATAATTTGACTACCAATAGGTATTAAAATGGATACAATAGCGCGCTGCTGTGCAGAGCTGCATCTTCTGAAGTAACGCAGAAGGATTATAATGCCTGACGACTTTAATAACCTCAAACCTAGCTCTTCTACTCGTCTTACTCACCCTCCCGCCATAAATGGGTTGTAAGTCAAAACAAACATGTCTACTACGTGTAAACACCATAACACTACAAGGTCAATTTGTCAGTGTGAGAAGTTAATACCCTCTCCCTCCACCTCGCATTATGCAAATAAAGCTGCCACCTCAAAACAAACGTATGCCCTCCTTAACATATACAGTTCAGACTAGCGAAATACACCTACAATCCCTCTGACGTGACAAACACCCCCTTCCCCCCGAGTCACGTGTAGTTTTTCCCACCTGCAAACCTTTTGTTGAAACAGTAAAAGAGCTTATATTTGGGGTGGAGGCCAATAACGGTTTTCCCGCCCAAAGGGTAAACACCGGCGCAGAGCCAAGCCGGCGCTGTTTAAAGCCTCAGAAGCATCAAGGCACTCCGGCGTCTCGTGACCGTAATGAGGCGTCCCCTACACCCCCTGTACCATCCCCCTTTTCCTCCCACTACCACTTGATGAATGCCGCTGAAACTCGCTTAGATTTCACAGGCAGCAGAAGCGTCCTGATACTCCCCCTGCCCCCACTCAAGCCCCGCTAGGCCTGTAATTTATCTGTAAATATTTAACAGCAGCCACCACGATGGCACTTGTCTCTCGAAGAGGAAGCCAACATCCCCCCCTCTAAACCCCCTTACCCTCCTCTATCAACCCCCTCATCCTTCTAATAAAAAAGGAGGGGTCTCAAAAGACTCTTTACGTCGTGTAATATGACAGTGAAAGAGCACTTCAGTTATCTTCACTTCCCCATGACTCACTTTTCCTAAGTCCGTGAGAGTCTTTGTTTGTTTTGTGACTCTCCCTGTCTTGGGGAAAATACCGTCGCTCCGGGGGACTCGGTTGGGAAGAGCTAGGGGTGGTTCCGGGGGAAATGTGTGTCGCCAGAGTGGGATACGGCATTAATTAAGAAGACACGGGGTTTTCATGTTTGTTTTTGGGATGAGGTTGTGTGTTTCAGTTGTATTCTTATTTATGTGAGTTTTCGTATACGTATAGTTAGTTAGTCTAAGTATAGGCAACTTTAAGCACTTTTGGAAAATAGATTAAGTTAATTAGGAAGTGTCCTATTTGCCAATGTTAGTTTTTGGTAATCATATTTATATAAATATTATTGTGAAACTAGGTTTCTATATTTCACTTAGTTAAATTGATTTAAAGAGAAACCAATGCATTAAAAAAACAGAACAAATATAAGTACTAGCCATTTTGCTCATGTTTTTGCTATAAAATTTGATTGTTAAGGAAAAAATTAACTTATAGTTCACTATATTACCATTTACACTATCAATAAAATTTGTTGCAAATTCTAAAAACAAATTTAAAACTATAGATAAACATTTTTTTTTAAATTTACCTTATCACAAAAGGACAAACATCTTTTCACAAAATTAAAAATGTGGTAAACATTTTTTGGAAGGAAATTGTGGTTAAAGTTGCTGAAGTCATAGATTTGTAAACTAAATTTTAAGTTGTAAAAACTTAAAAGTAAGCTTTTTTGTATGGTTGTTTTAAGTAAAAATTCTATTTTAATCTAAATAGTCCATATTATTTATAAAATGAATGAAGGACGGAATGACGGACCGGTCTTTCTGACAATATTCAGTTTATCGAAAACCTGGCGCACGTGAAGAACTCATAACTAAACACATCAAACCGTGAAAAGTATTGATGTTAGAGGAATGAGTCTTATACCAAAATAAAATTCAGTTAATGTTGATCATTTCGTACATTCATACAACACTTCTATATCATTTAGGAAACGACTCTTACACAGAGTGATGATATGTCTGCAGTACAAATCTAACTATAGTTCTTTCATTAGAAAAAACTTTTTTCAAAGCAAATCAATTGGAATAAGGGAATTTTAATAATATCCTAATGTCTTTTAAGGATTTTATAACAGATTCTTACCAAACCCTTCCTTCACCTTCTGACAAGACATCTTGTGAATGTGAGGAATGCCAGGCCTCCACCGTGGTTCGGATTCCACGTTAAACTTTAGGTCCTCCATTTCACCTCACAATCACCCTACCATTACACATTAGCGTAAGTGCGTACAACCGTAACGGGTAGTAAGACGCGGTGTTAATAATACTAATAATAATAATAATAATAATAATAATAATACTAATATAACAGATTCTGAAAAAAAGATTACTATGATTGTCAAGTAGTATACGAAAAACACAGAGTTATGTTTTATGATTTTCCAGTATTTGATCATGGTAAACATGATACCGCATGGATTTATCCCGCAAGAACTTAAAAAGGTGGCCGTCTTGCGCGCTCGTGTCATGAATTCAAATATTGTCTGCACTTTGCACGGAGACTATACTATCTATCAGCATCTACATCATGAGATCTACTCACCTGACTCTTCATAGGATCAGTGTTAATCTGACACATGTACATCCCTCTGTCCTCTTCCTGAACATTCTTCACGTGAAGATTCCAGATAGAATAGTCGTTGTGGGACACAGAAACACGTGGGTTGTGGGTGATCACGTGGTCGTGGATAGCTTGTATCGCCTTGGTGTCTGCTTTCACCCAGCCTACCTACACACACAGGGACAAGATGAATAGTAGTCGTTATGGGGACAAGGATACACGTGGACATTGGTATTAGGATAAACATGGATTATGGTTGTTCACAGAGTCATGGGTAGTAAACTTATTATTTGAATGGTATTAAATTTTTTCTACAAGTGCACCTTTGAGGCGAAAAAAATTAATATATCTACTACACATAATATGACTCATAATCAAGATCGGATTATTTTAATTATATTAATATTATTTTCCTCATAAATCGTACTAGCTAGTTTCTTATGACAAATACTCAAATAGTTCACTAAAATTATTAATGTCGATTAAGAAATATTTTTAGTAACAAACGTATAATCAGAAGATTTAAACAATATAAAACAAGAGTAAATATATTAAGAAGTGCTTTGTTTTCTATCATAAATTTATTTGTTTTGAATACAAATATTTGTTAGTCAAGTACATCTATATACACTAAGTTTACCAACATTTTCACATCAATGAAATAAATGTTACGATGAACCTCACAGGATTTCTCTCTTTTATTTTAAAACATATATTTAATAAAAATTCGTAAGAGCTGTGAAACGAAATAATAGATATATAAATTTTTGCAGAAACAGTACACCAAAAAGAATCTACGAAATATTATACACTGTTACAGAAACATTAAGGAAAGAGGAACATGTCTCTTCATAAATAGCATAACAATCAATTTAAATAATTATCTAAGAGCTCCATAAGAATATATACTTTTATCTAAAAAACAATAGGTTTAGTATAATTATGTTACTAATAAAAAAAATTAATATTAATTAATAATACAAATTCTTAATATGTTATTTTGAAACGGTATCTAAAATAGTTTCACAGATTTAATCTTAAATATAAATATGAGCTAACATAAAGTACCCTTAAAGATATTTTCATGGGAATATGGGAATGCCATTTTGTTTGTAATGTTAAACAATGACTGGATACAAAATTTTATTAAAATAACTAAAGCTGTTAGCTGAGTTTGATAAAATTGATTTATTCTCTCTGTTTTCCCTCCAATAAAACACCCTTAGTTTTAAGTTTGCATATCTCTCTCCAAAAATTCCCCTGTGAAAAAATATGTAGGCTCTAGATACAAATTTTAGAACGATTGGTAAAATGGGTTAAGCTCTAGGCCAAGATACAAACACACAGACGAACAGACTGACAAAGGATGGCCTAACAAAAATAACTTTTTTAATTCCAAGGTGTCATGAAATGTCGACAAAATCTTGAATCCGATATTTTTATTATGCGTTTTAAACTGCCTTAGGATTGAGGTCAGCACAGCCAGAGTGGGAAGAGAAAGCTCCTCACATGCTCGACCAATCCGTGAAGGATAGGTGTTATAGCAACCAATGCACGTAGCTAGATTTCTTAATCACTGAGTATGCTTGCGTAGTAGTAACGCGCAAACTCCCGCTATGTGGCAACTATGCTCCCAGGCCTACCCACCACGCAAACTCCCGCTATGTGGCAACTATGCTCCCAAGCCTACCCACCGCGCTGATTCTAAGGCAGTTTAATTTGCATTATAACGAACACAATACTTCTCTTTCAAAGGAGTAAAGAGAAAGTAAAAAGTCCGATTTATAGTCATATTTATGTAATATATATAGCCCAGATCCATCTCTTGTCAATATAGTGTTTACAATTCACTATATCTACTGATAAGGCAAGGAGAAAGCTGTTACTTTCTTTGATCTATACAGCCCAGATCCATCTCTTGTCAGATAGTGTTTACAATTCACTATATCTACTGATAAGGCAAGGAGAAAGCTGTTACTTTCTTTGATCTGTCTCATTCTCACTTTGACAAAATATAAAAGTGACAGAGGTATGAACGATGTAATAATAACATTCAATATGATGAATATGTGATGAATGGAGCAAAGGTGTCGCTTGTAAGGTCATCTATGCTGCTAAGTATTCAACATAAGATTGTAATTTAAAGCAAAATTTCAATAAGTATCAACAAACAAGTTGCCAATCATTTTAACTACGCCAATGTCCGTAAACACACAAGCTACCAATCATTGTAACTACGCCACTGTCCGTAAACACACAAGTTACCAATCATTGTAACTACGCCACTGTCCGTAAACACACAAGTTACCAATCATTGTAACTACGCCACTATCCGTATAAAAGAGGCCATATTTCAACTAATTCAAATTATTTTAAAAAAAAATGCCAGCTGGACACGGAAATCGAGCCCTGGGCCAAATCGAGCCCGGGACCTTTAACTTACTGATCCAACGCTCTACCATTGAGCTATCCAGGGTTCATCCCGTGCCCAGGATCATTCTTCATTCATAGTTTTAACGCCGAGCTTGTGATGAAAATGTGGATGTTCCACAATTACCATTATATGAAAACTGTGTGTTGATATTCATTGAGAATTTATCTTTAAAATTACAATACTGTATTGTATAGTAGGTTGAATAAGAACCCTTCTAGTAAAAGATGGCTTTGGTATCTGATAGCTCACAATACTATTGGTCGCTCATATATAACTGAAGTTTCCTTACGTCCATCACAGACTCAGCCTTGAAATATGAGTGGAATATTACCTTGAGAATGGGATTAATCTTGGATAGCTCAGTGATAGAGCATTGGTAAACTAAACCGTAGGTCTCGGGTTCAATTATATTATTCATGTGTACTTTTTAAATTATTATGGTAATTTAAATGTGGTCACCCTTATATTGACGGTTGATATTGTTTTAATTTTATGAAGGAAAAATATAATTATGGATAAAACGGTGATTATTTAATTAAAGCTTTGAATGGCTAAATAATCTCAATTACAGAGGATCTGTGGCTTGAAATATTTGAGAACCTATGCCTTAGACTGATTAGTTTAAATTACTGATAGCCAATACTGGTACTCAAGCATACAATAAAAACAAACTATACCAATGACTAGTGTATTAAAATAATTAGTTTGTTGTTGTTGTTCATTGTCTCCCGTTTTCCATTGTTAATTTTGGACTAACCATAATTTATTTAAAAAAAGATCTAATTTAACTGATTCAAATTTGTAGGTCGCTATTGTTCTTAGTTCTACGCTAACCATGTAAATAATCATATTCATTATAATTATACGTTTATATAATGATTTGAAAATTATATTAAAATCATGGGAATCCAATTAAATTGAAGGCTATCAAAACTTAGACTTTAGTTATTATGTTACAGAAAATAATATCGATAAAATTTGAAAATCATTAATTTTTTATGAATGTTAGATCACTGAATTGTTCTTCAAACGATTGAGCTTTGATTCCTAAATGTGTTTTTAATAATTATAATCAAATACTTCTTCAAACCTATATGTCAACGTAGTTTATATATAAAAAAAAACCAGCAATGGAAAACCAACTAAAATATGTTTTGTTTTTCAGGAAAAGGAAAATGTTCTTTCTCGTCGTTGATGAGACTGAGGTGGTCTAGACACAGTCTAGGATTACCTTGTCTTGACTTGTAATGTTAAGAAGAGTTCGCGAGTCACAATCAAATTTGACAGCCACGAGTTTTCTTCTTGTTGCACTCTTCTTTTCCTTTCAGAGCAATTCTTGTTTTACTCCTCTTTCTCAGTCACGTGTCGCCCTACCGAATAAAATCATGTTGGACAATGCGCTTACAGGGGGAGACGGAACAGTGATAAAATAAGACAAGGAAAAGGGAAGATAGAATATCAAGCATTTCATGACAAGTATACATTAGGGGTGTTGAATAAAGCTCACTTTATATTCATGCAGAACGCATAGCTAACAGCGAGTAAAGCCATAGTACATATTGCACTAGATGCTTAAAAGCATATTCTCATTAATGGCTTTCCTATTCGATACATATTTAATAGCGAATTGTGACAACCCATAAAGTTGAACCTCATTTGCACTATGCATTATGTAACGGCTTGAAATTATATCAGCCAATGAGAATGTGAGAAAGGCACTATACAATTAAAGGCCAACCTACACAGCAGACAGAAAAAATATCTTTTGTTCATATTTGAAATGCTTTGTTCTACCATAATATTCATACCAATAATAAAATATAACCAAATCAATTTTTATTATAAATATAGATACGGTTTGAAATTAAGTAATCCCCTAAGACAGTGAAGTATTTTTGAATAGTTTGTACACTAAAGCAAAGAGGCAAGGCCAGTTTCTACGAATTAAGGACACTCTATTTAAGTAAGACTCTAATCACTGCGTTTCATTATAACCTATTGTAATTTTACTATGAATTTTTCCCTGTACGTTATGCATAATTTACTATTAATTGTGTATGAACGTAAACCCAGATTAAGTGAGTGTCCACAGTCTTGTAAATAGGTAGTAGCTTATTTGTGTCAGATTATATTTACATTAAAATCTAACCACATCATTTCTATACTTTCCCCGATAAATTGTTTGGTTCTTCTCAATGTTAAATATTACGTATAATGAGTGACCACGTGATATGACAGTATGCGGTTCACAGCGTACCTGCTCTAGTCTGAATGAAGACAGAATGCCAAGCATTCCTGTGTTCTAGAAGTGATATTACGAAGAATTGGAGGTGGTTGTTCGATACAAGAGGACTTAAGGATTATCGTAGAAGTGTATAGGATCGACGTGATGACGTAACAAGTAATGTGAAAATGGTGATTGCTGTTCAGTGAATGAGAAACTAGTGTGTCCGATGAACATCGTATTGGTCAACCCTCTACTGTCTGTTCGGATGCCAATTTGGAGCGTGTGACACAATTATTGATTAAAGAAAATGTGAAGGTTATTGGGGAAATGTTGCCAAAACAAGGTATTGGTTTTGTTTACATCATCACAATGTCATCAACTCATCCTTGAGTAACAGGATAGGCTGCAGCCTGAAAATGGTCATGGCGTACTAAAAGGATGGAAACGGATTTTTTTACATCCTGCCGTGTGACAAGTAAAGAAAGCTGGGTGCGGTCATATAAATGGAGTGGAAGCATGTGACGTTACAATGAATAATGGTTTTAAGGTGACAAATACAACAGAAAAGATTTGACTTTTTTTTAGGATAAAGGAATTTTTCATATAGTTCCTCTAATGATGGGTAATTATTAATTACTCTCATTAATCTGAGAAATTTAATCGACCTTAATCTGCTATCCATCTTTTCAGCAGAGGTCTTATTCTGCTCGATAACAACGCCCACCCAAACATTGACAGATTGGCACAAACCAAGACCACTAAATTCTGTTGGAAATGCGTTCTTGGCCCCCCAAGTACCTTGATTTGTTCTTCATTAAAAATAAGCTAGTGAGCGCTTCACATAAAAAAAACTCAGGTTGAAGAAGACGTGGGCCACTTAGTTTATAGACAAATCTACACTTTTTTCCGCTATGGGGTTTCAAAAGTTGGCTCGATAGAGGAACGAGTACCTGAATATCTAACAATAAGTTGAAGAGCAGAGGAACGAGGTGGCTAAATTTTAATATATATTTAATTTGAGAAAATAAATTGCTATCAATTCACAAAACCTGGGAAACCTACTTTTTGAACACCCTTGGTATGAAAAATAGAATTTTAAATTTCTTACTTCAAGGTCTATGTTACTTTTGCATTTTTTTAGTTTCCTGTTTTGTGTGTCTCTCTCCCCCCTCTTCTTCTCCGTCCCTTAACTTTTCTGGAACATCTTTGTTCACTTTTTTGAAAATGTGATTTCTGCACACCAAGGCGATGGTGATGTGGTAAGAAAGAGAGACAATGGGCGGGAAACGAGACATAAAGGTAGTAAGATAGAAAGAGCAAGAGGAAGACAAATGTGAGGAATGGGAAACACTTTGATGTTTTCACATCACATGACGACAGAGAAAAACAAAACCGTTCGAAATGGATTTTTTTTATTCAACAAGTAAAAACAAGTGTAGCGTATCAGCTCTCTCCTCTTTTACACGTCCTTTTCTTCTTCTTGTAAGTGTATATATTTACAAATATTTTGTCTAAGGAAAACCCTTTATTAGTAGAATTATATCATGCTATATGCTACAATCAAAGATTTGTGAACAGGCTATGTAGATTCCATCTTCTATCTTTTATGTGTGTTAACTTCCTTCACAGATTGAATAACTTGTTATAAACATATATGTTTTTCATAAATATGTTTGTTATGAAACATACTTTAGCAAGCTTGTCATATATTTTCTAAATATATTCCCTTACCTTAACTTTTTCATGCATAAAGTGAGTAATTTTGACGGCTATTTGAACTCGGTCATTAATTTCTTATATTAATGAAACATGGGAACAGCTAAAAGAGTATAATATTATTCTGTACTCTTAGATTTTACTTTTAAAAAAATTACGTTTAATCCTTTGAATTTTAGTGGTTTAAATTAAGTGCTTATGATGATGAACGTAGTTCAGCTGAAGTGCACTATTGTTAATATAGAGAAAGGGGGGACAACAGTGACAAATCACATGTGTAAAACCATCATTCTCCAATCCACCCGGCCGAAATTGGAGCCCCGTCATCGGCAATCTAGTATTTTAAAAGACAGACGCCTTATAACATGTATAACCTATGGGGGGCAATACTTTGTAAAAAAAACTATAGTTATTTGAAATAGAACTTTTCTGATACAATGACAGGATAATTTAATAACCAATAGATTAAATTAAAATCAAATATCTGTTGAAAACTGTCATAACTTTTTAGAATAAATCTAATAACATTATTGAAGCTGAATTATTCCAAATACCGTAATAAATCTTAAATATTTGAAATTTCTAAGGGAAGGGTGGTAAAATGGGGTATTTTGAAATTTACAAATTTATGTAATATCTATTTCTCTTTGTGGTATAGGATTTAAATTTGTCAGGCAGATATAGTATCCACCCCAAAAAGTTTTTTTTATGAGATCTGACATTTTAAAAATTACTAGCCCCTGTGCATGAACATATGTATTTCAAAGACCTATTTTAAAATTTTTATCATATATTTGAATTTATTACAGTCACTAAACCAAAAACTTTTCTCCCGGGCACTTCAGCGGGTATGTTTTATACTTGTATATACAATTTAGTCGTGTTTTGAAACTTGAAGAAATTATATCAACTGGAAGTAAACTTTAATTGTTATTTCTTATATATAAACATTCGCACGTGTATCCCATCTAAATATTAAAACAATCGAAGATTAAAGCTGGACTGCTAGAAGTTTCCGAGAAGTTTTCTCGTGGAACTGAAGTCTCGTATTAATTAACGAGTCCTATATAACAATGACTACAAGATCTATTAATTCTGACTGCACAGACCCACCCGTCGTGAATGGACGCGTTATTTAATTTTATTAAAAGCTATTCTCTCTTTTCTCTTTCGCGCTAAGAAGGAGAAAAGGGAGGACTAAATAATCTCGGTCCCCGGCTCGCAATCGACACGGCTGCTCTGGACACGGCCTTGGTGCAAGAACGGGCTAATGGGCAAGGCTGACCGAGTGGTTTACTCGCCGGACTAAAATTCCTAAGAATCGAGCCCATCTGCCCTTACTAAGGGTAGTTTTAAACTATAAATTCATTTTAGAACCAAGGTAATAAAGCTCATTTGTCAACTTTCTTGATTGTACAAATCATAGCAAAATCTCAGAGCTTTTGGAAATTTTTATGCAAATCTACAGTGTAAAATCAGTTTTTAAGGACTTAAAAAGGTTTTTTTTAATAAATTTGAGAATATATATTCACCAAATAACATATATAAAAGGGCCTGTATAAAAATAAAGTCCGTTCACCGTATGAATTGTTTTCTGAAAGGCCTTTTTCCCTACCAGAAATCTGTTATATAGTAGGATATTGGTAGGAAAAAAAACCTTTCAGAGAGTAATTCCTACCGTGAATGGAGACATACACAAGTTTTTAATCCTATTTACGATAGCATGATTATTACGATGTTACCCAACCACACAAAACGTAGCGTTCAGTTATTAGACACATTGTTTGGTTTAGCTTGTAAAAAAAAGCATATTTCTGAAAATTAGTTATATTGTGATGGGGATGAAGGGAACGCGATAAAGGACCAGTGTTTTTGCATTTTTTGTAGCAAAACATTTTTCTGGTCAAATTAAATCAAATATTTTTTCTATGAGAAGAATAGAGTTTAATTTTATTCACATGGTGATATCAACGTCAAGGATGTTCTGGAATCTCACAATTTTTCTATTCATTTTAAAATGTTTATTAGATAATGACACTTTGCTCATGACAGACATTCAACAATTGTTGATATAAATATGTGAAGAAAATTAAGCTTTGTATTTGTACTAAAGTAAAATTTTATTTATTCTGAACAAAAATATGTTTTGGTATAAAAACAGAAAAAAAACACTTGTCTTTTCTCACGATCCCTAAATCCCCACCATAAGTAAGAGTGGATAAAGAGAAAGTGAACTAAATTCATACTATTTTTATTAAATAAATTACAAAATTTATTCACACACTGAATATTGTAAGAATCAATATTAATATCTCCTGATTTGATCCTTTGACTATTTTAGTACTTACGACTGTTAAGCTACGCGCCCTGGGAAAGGTCACGTAAGGTTGGCCATTGTTGGATATGGGCCTGGGCACATAAATACATAACCAATCCGAGGGATGACCTTGTGACATATTAATTGTCATTGGGAGCTCCAGTTTAACTGGGAACTATCTCCGCCTTAAAAAAAAGGGGATGTCATGGTTTGCTTCTACCAAATCGATTTTCTATATAAAATAAGCATTTTCATAAGATTATTCTATTACAATTTTTTTACTGAATGGATTTGTAAAAATGTTTTCACTGCTGGGTGGATTCAATTGTAGAGGTCCCGTTTAGTATGCAAGTTCTTAAAGAGCATTAACATACTACTGGTTATTTTTAATTTTAACTTGTGTGGGGGCAATCACGATGGTGTAAAATTGGTTAAAAACTCTAATAAATAATGGTTTTTCCCGTTAAACCTCAAAATCGACCAAGTCCACACTAAAGTAACATTGGGCCATTCCTTTAAAATAATTGGTTCCTTCTTATTTTATTTTTAATAAATTCACGATTTCGCGGAAACAGGATTGCGATGCCAGAAAATTTTGAAATCTTATTTGGGCTGATGCTATTTTAAAATCAGAGCCATGCGTAAATATTTATTTTGATACTTCTAATATATTATTATCCAAGCTGTGACTTTTTTTCGGTTCTTCACCCCCAAATTTCCCTAAAAAATCATTGTAGTTTCTGTCTGTTGCCATACTGTACCGGCATTGTTTAACTTTAGTATTTAAAACTTTTCCCTCATCTGAGAGTATTTAATGCTTTTACAAGCATTTGTTGTCCTCTGAGCATGTGGAAGAACTGATGATCATTACCTGAAGTCACTCATTAACAGTAAGGCTAGGCTCTCAAATGCGAAATTATTATTTATTTTATTATGTAGAAATTGATTGACCACATCTAGTATATATGACGTGAAGCCATAGTCGATTCATCCAAATTATCAGTTTAGATTCTCTGTTTACGGTTGGATCATTAAATTTCATCCTAGAGCTTGAGGTTTATGTATATATTAACGCTAAAATAGTTTTTAGTCTATAGATGCCACCAGATGGACCACGATTGTCTTTCCTCTAATGAGGCTTAAATATATTTTATATGATTGAGTTTTATTACACCAACAGGGCCCATCCAGAATAAATAGTTAGAAGAAGAATTTTTTTAGAAAATAGCATCTATCACAGTATAAAAATACATTTACTTTACACTCAAAATCAATTTTTTTTGCGCTAAAAGTCATACATACATACATACATACATACATACATACATACATACATACATACATACAAACATACATACATACATACATACATACATACA
>CABEEJ010005334.1:0-39523 GCA_901482245.1 Timema douglasi | reverse complement strand
ATATTTGGCCACAGGGAATTCATTCAAGTCAATGGAATACAGTTACCGGCTTGGTCACAGAAGCGTATCACGTATTGTCAATGACGTTTGTGGTGCAATATGGAATCGATTGCAACTTTTGCAAATGCCAGATCCTACAGCTGAACAATTATTGAAATTTTTTGCTGGCGAGTTTAAAAATAAGTGGAACTTTGATCACTGTTTTGGTGCATTATATGGTAAGCACGTACAAATTAAAGCTCCTCCAAATTCTAGGTCAGATTATTTTAATTACAAGAAAACCTTTTCTATAGTTTTATTAGTAATGGTAGATGCAAATTATAAGTTCACTATGATCGATGTTGGTTCTAAAGGGCGTTTTAGTGATGGTGGAATTTTAAAAAATTCTTTTATTGGATATCGCTTAGAAAAGGGAAATAATTTGCCAAAAGATGAGCCTTTGTACGAAGGAGGGGAAAATATGCCCTACGTTGCTGTTGCCGATGAAGCTTTTCCTCTATTAAATCATGTTATGCGCCCTTATCCAGGAAATAAGTTAAACAGGGAACGATTAGTGTACAATTACAGATTATCACGGGCAAGAAGAGTAGTAGAGAATGCATTTGGCATTTTAGCTGCTCGTTGGAGAGTTTATTACAAACCATTTGAAATTTCTGTAAATTTAGTTGATAAGGTGGTTAAGGCCACTTGTGTTCTCCATAACTACCTGCGTCTTAAAGGTATACCTTCAAAAAGTAAGAGAGAAGCTTTTGAAGTTAGAGAGGCGTTTTTGTCTTACTTCATTTCAGAATATGGTGAAGTACCTTGGCAGTGGGACACAATTTGAGTCAAACTTCCCGAAAAATAAAAAAACTGTAAATCATAACTATACTAAACTTTTGTATTTTTTTCAACATCGTATATATATATTTCTTTATCATTTAATGGATTTGTATTAATGTATTAATATACAATTTTAATTTCAATTTATTTATTGATACCACATTTTCTGTAAATTTTTTGAAATTTGATGACAGTAAAAAATTGATTTAATTTTTTTTCGCAATTTTTTATATCAATGCCTGACCCCAAAAGATTCCTGAAGTAATAAGCTCATTTTCCCTCATGTAATTTATATTTTTTAATAAAGTTCGTAATTATTTAGTAAGGAGTAATAAATGTTAAGTTTATATTTTCTTGGTTGTTATAAACTTAACATTTGGGATGATCCAAATAACATCTCAAAATTTCACAAACTTGTTATTTGACAGACTTTACGATAGTATGAATTTAAATTAATCAACTTTATAATAAATATTATTTGAAGATGATATAAAATCACATAAACATGTCATCGTAGTGGAAGACCAAAGCTTATACCAAATAAGAAGGGAATAAATAACAACCAAGAAGATATAATTTATATTGTTCAGATTATGCATATTACTAAAGTAAGAAAAGTAAAATGATGATTCTTTTTAAAATATTTTATAAAAAATTATTTTACTCTACAAAATAGAAATAAAAATTTAAGTTATACAAATTATATTTCACCCGCCTGATTTAATGTTCAGTCTAGCTGCTATTTCATCCCAAATTTTGTTTTTCATCTTGGCGTTGCAAAAATTCTTGTTACTTGTGTCATACAATACACTGTGCTCTCGGACTGCCTCTATAAGTTGCTCTTCCAAAGACATTTTAAAATTGTTTTAATAATATAAGAATGTTTTAAAAATTGAGTTTTATTATTCGAGAGCTTATTTTTTAAAAGAATATATATATATATACTTTAGATAGAATTGTAAATACGAGTACCTTAGATTTGTACTTTTAATACAATTTTAAATATGAACATGCTAGACGTAGAGTATGTAAACAACTGCTCACGTGCTGGAGATAGTGTTGTTACGAGTGGTGGGGGAAACAGACTCAAGTTAGTTTTCCAATTGGGACCGTACACGACCTGACTCCGGTCGGCAGATTATGTCAAGTCCAGTCGAGTCTGGTCGCAGTGGCGCCTAGACCATAAAGAAACATTATATGGAAAATCACACTGGACTCAAGTCATGTCAAGTAAAGTCCAGTCCGGTGGCTGTGGCGCCGCAGCTTAACGTCCCGAGAGTTCGTTGGGCTAACCACATGACATCCTCTATCTGCCAATGTTGGCACTGTCTTCACCAACATGTGGCGGCACCTTTGCTGGTATATCTCGCTCGTATAGTCTGACGCCTTGGAGTTTTTATTTAGTTATTAATGGCATTATTTTAGATGCAAATGTTAAAAGAAATGCATGCAGCATGTTTAAATGTAATATATCTGCCTATAGTATACATATAGTATATATTATATTTTAAGCTATGTATAAAATTGATGTTCGCCATCTTCATCTGTTTATTCTCTAATAGCTATAATATTTTTACTTTATAATATCACAACCCGGGGCTTTGTTCAAGGAGATTAACTCTAATTACATATATTTAACTTTTATATGAACATAATAAACAGCCTATTAGCCTAACCTATCAATCTACGTTAGTAGGTGGTTCCTACATTAGTATTATACAATTACAATTTAACAAATTGATCTTTTTACTTATGAATAATACAATAATATCCACTTCATTGGCCGCATTATCTAAAGAACTACTCTCACAATAGAATAGACTGCTTATGACGGGGAGATTGACTCGTATCCCAGTTTGTGGAAATATTAGCCAGTACTAATGTACCGTTATCCAGGGGACGCCCGAATGTACTGATCGTACATGCTTTCCGTGGAGGTTCTTTCCATGTCCCGGTGAGATGAGATGATGGTGATAGTGAGTACGAGGGTGTGGAACCAGTGGAAACACTTAAAACTAATTTAAGACTAACTAACCAAACCCTGGTGACCGTTTGGGGTAGTTCCCCTTTGGGGGAAAATACCCATGGTACCAGCCGGTATCTAGAAAAGGGACCTCTAGGTTTGTAGGAAGATGACCACTACATTACGGTTTATTTAATAAATGATAGATAAATATATAAATATTTAAATATATAAATATTTAAATTACCTGCTTCGGTGGCCTAAGGGTGATAAGCCGTCACCCTCACAATATACTATATTGGTGATAACAGAAAGATCGGGTTAGGAATCCTGATCAGTTGTATTGGGGGTGGTTTTCCCTAAATGTTTTTTCACTCTCCCTACACGCAAATACTGGTACACTTCCTTTAAATTCACTCTTCCTCGTCTCCAACTCATTAGTGTAATTATTACATGTGCGAAAAGCTTGAACAGGTAGCAATACGGGGGGCTAAAAACAATTACTGATCACTAACTAAAAATATAATCTAAGATGTATGAAGAAAAAAGTTTTTCTTTGTGTGGGCCGGGCTATTATTTATTTATTTAGTTTTCATCCATCCCGACATCTAGAGGGTAGTTCGGGACCTAGATCTACTTACATGATTTTGTCTACCTCATCTATTATACCATATCCAATTTTTTAAACAATAGTTAAATTATGTAATTCCCACCTAATCTAACTGTCCTTATAATCCTGCTATATAGTTTTTGTCCTACTAGTTGGTCCACCCCGGGTATTTTACGTCCCCGGTACTCTCCATCACTTGGCTGTCCGGCCGACCCGGGTATTTTACGTCCCCGGTACTCTCCATCACTGGCTGTCCGGCCGACCCGGGTATTTTACGTCCCCGATACTCTCCATCACTGGCTTACCGGCCGACCTCTGGATCTAATAGTCCCCAGAATCAGCTAAATCTCCAGCGGGGGTGAGCACCCCCTCAATCCACCACCTGGGGAGGTGCCCTATCAGATATTTCGCTCCGCCCACTTTCAGCCTAAACCACCATTTGTATGGACCTAAAACTGACTTAGACCAAATATAAATAAAATTAAAATTAAAACTAACTTAACCTAATTTACAAATTATTTGGTCTCAGTGGCTGCAGGTCCTTCTGATGTTATTCCCGGTCTCATCTTAGTGTTAGCCGGGATAGTGTAGAGATAAAAGAAAATTAGCGTGAGGCTTCTGTTCTTATATTTTCCCTTTTAATAAATGAATTATTATGATTAATAGCCGGCCTCGTGGTGTGGTGGTCAGTATACCCGACTACGAGCCTAAGAGTCCCGGTTTCGATTCCCAGCTAGTACGTTGGGTATTTTTCCTGAAAGGTCACCAGGGTTTGGTTAATTAAACTTAAGTTAGGTTAAGACTCACAATGACTCACAACATCATAATCACTATCATCACATCATTTCATTACGGGTACGTCGTGTAGACAAACTAATAAGGTATATCCTGGACAACGTTCTGTGCCAACAGAGGGGCGAATAGTCTACACATAAGACGACTTAATTTGGATGTCATGTCTCTCTCCCGGTCATATACGAGGGGTGTTCAAAAAGAAACCGAATTTTTGAAATCGCCCGCCAACCAGCAGAGGGACCACGCTGCGGCTACTGAGTGCACGTAGCGGCAGGTTTAGACAACAAACTGCCATTTGCCGCGTTTCGCTCTCATCGTTAGTTGGCGAGTTACATCCGATGAAGTGAGCACGTGCACAAGCTGTTCGTCGGATTAGTGCCAAAGGGACAATGAAAGAGCTTGAAGAACAACGTGTGTGTGTGAAATTTAGCAACAAACCTGGCAAAACCTTTACAGAGACATTTCAATCGCTTAGCCAAGCATACGGGGAGGACTGTATGAGTCGAACGCAGTGCTATGAATGGTTTAAGCGTTTTGAACATGGCAGAATGTCAGTCGGTGACGATCCCAAGTCTGGGCAATCTTCCACATCAACAGATGACGACCATGTCGAGAAATCTCGTGTTGTGATTCGTGGAGACCGTCGTTTAACAGTTCGAGAAGTTTCTAATGAAGTGGGCATCAGCGTAGGATCAAATTTCTCATCAAATTTTGAGTGACAAACTTGATATGCGTCGTGTCAGTGCAAAACTCGTGCCGCGTTTGTTGACTGACGATCAGAAACAGACCCGTGTTGAAATCACCCAGGAACTGCTTGCCACTGCCAATGACATTGAAAACTTCCTTAAGTACATCATAACAGGCAATGAGACGTGGGTTTATGGCTATGATATTGAAACAAATATGCAGTTGTTGCAGTGGGAGGGCCAAGGGTCTCCTCGTCCAAAAAAAGCACGCATGAGTCGGTCAAAGATCAAGGTGATGTTGGTTGTGTTTTTTGACTTCAAAGGGATTGTCCATCAGGAATTTGTACCACGTGGTCAAATGGTAGACAAGGAAGTCTACCAGGGAATTCTAGCGCATTTGGGGGATGCTGTGCGCAGGAAGAGGCCTGAATTGTGGGAAATCCAGACTTGGATGTTGCATCATGACAATGCGCCGGCTCACGCGTCGCTCCTTGTTCGCAGATATCTAGCAAAACATCACACTCCCATAGTGCCCCATCCACCGTATTCTCCGGACCTAGCCCCAGCAGACTTTTTCTTTTTTCCCAAACTTGAAACCACGTTGAAGTGACGTCGTTTCCAAACCATAGAGGAGATTCAGGACAATGCGACAAGAGACCTGCGCGCCATCCCACAAAGTGCGTTCCAGGAGGCTTTCCAAAAATGGAAGCAACGTTGGGTACGGTGTATTGCCAGTAGAAGGGACTACTTTGAGGGTGACAGTGCTTAAAATGTTGTAAAATGAGCAATAAAGATGTTATAGCAAAAGTTCGGTTTCTTTTTGAACACCCCTCGTATGCCATTGGGCCTACGATACAAAATAATTTACTAACACAAATTCTAAAAGATTTACATCCCTAGATAATGCAAATGAGTGAAAACAGATTTTAAATTCATTAAATGGTTTTTGTCACGATCTTTTATTTTGCAACTATGCTACGCCAAGTGTTTTTCAACCCATTGTCTGTCTCCCCATTGACTGGAATGTGCTGAGGGAAGAGAACAGCTCAATTCACCTGTCCCGTCAGAGAGTCGTATTTCCCCCGAGACTTGCAGTAAGATTATCTCTGCTGGGTCATGTTTACAAAACACGGAGAGACTATTGTCTCACGTCTCGTCTTCTCGAAAGCATGTTACCTGGAGCTCATTAGCCGGTGTCACATGGCAACCACCGGTCTATCTTCATGGGTTTAAATGCAGGAATAGACCAGACAAGCTTCACTGGGGGAGACGCAAACCAATCCAGTGGCGGTGGGGGGGCGATGATGGCAATCCCCCACCCTCTGCATAGAAAATAGTTTTTCTTAACACCCAGTCTTACTACTTGTTCAGGTTATACACCTATGTACTAATTACACCAATAGATTAGGAAGGCTTAATTTTAGAGGAAACTCACCTGCGTTTGCGTGGAGGGAGAGTGGAAAATCAATCCGGGGAAACCATCCTCAGTGCGCCATACTGGGATTGAAACCCGATCTCCCTCGGTCTATTCTATCACGAGATTAGCGTGTTAGACCACGCGGCTACCAAAGCGGGTTAGAAAATAGTTAAAATATTGAAACCAATACCTTAATGTTGTAAATAATGATTAACACATCCTCGCCCTATCTTCTAAATTACCTAGTCAATAAATCTTTCAACTTAGCTCTACCCCACTTCGGTGGCCGCATGATCTAAGGCGCTACTCTCGCAGTAGACTAGAATGTGGATGATGGGGAAAGGATTATTAAAGACAAGCAGCCTTTATTAGAAATAATATTTTATAAAAATCAATATTTTCCTAGCTATGAGCATATATATTTAAGCATATATAGATCCTTGGTAAATTAAGAGTTGAAAATGCACAGAACAGTTAAAATGTTTCTGTAATGTTTAAAAGCTGTTTGGTGATCACGATATTCTTGGTTTTTCCCATTATTTTTCAATAAAAATCTATACTACTGTATTTAATTTCCTATAGCGTACGAGCTATAAATATAATTTAAATAAAGTAGTGAGAAAGTAGGTTAATGCTGTGCATCGTGCCATTTATTTAGGCCTAATATTTTGTTGACGAGGAATATTAGTGATGATTTTTATATTAGTTGGAATTTTAACAAGAAGAGCAAAAATAGAATGTTAAATATTATACTTAAAATAACTATCTAATATGCTGGTTTGAGATTTGCTACTTTATTTACGTACCCATAAATATATATATATATATATGTACGTACCCATATATATACTTACGTACACATATATGTATATATACGTACCCATATACATATATATGATTGTACTATATATATTTATAAAAGTCTAATGGTGTTTATATATATACATATATATATATATGTCCAGAGATTTTTTAATACTTCTCAATGAGATAGAAAGTTGACATTTGGTGCAATTGTAAAGGAACCACTCAAGAGGTGGCCAAGCTTTTCAAACTTGAAAACAAATCAAAACATAATAATTTATAAAAAATAGAAACGTGGCTATTTAATAATTATATTTTTTCGAAATATTATTTGCATTTCAAAAGAAAGGAAAACCTAGAAAATAAATTACTATCTCAAATCCAACGAGAGAGACAGGTTTATTATTATTAGCACCACGTCTTACTACCCGTTCGGGTTATACGCACTTACGCTAATGTGTAATGGTAGGGTGATTGTGAGATGAAATGGAGGACCTACCGTTTAACGTGGAATCCGAACCACGGTGGAGACCTGGCATTCCTCACATTCACAAGATTTCTTGTCAGAGATGAAGGAAGGGTTTGGTAATCAGATAAATCTAAGCCGGGAGCGAGGATTGAACCCCGGCCGTCGGCATATAAGTCTGACACCTTACCCCTAGACCACCAGGTCACCAGAGAGAGACAGGAATCAACTGTTAAATTTTAATTCTGAAACCACGTTCATCATCTGCGACCCTAAAAACATTTGGATATAAATGTTCAGTTCAATCCATCAGACCCGCCTCGGTGGCGTAGTTGGCTAACGCGGTTGTCGTGTTGAGCTCGACTGCTGATGACGGGGAGATCGAGGTTCTGAATCTCGGTAGGGTGAACTGGGGGTGGTTTTTCCTAAATGGTTTTCCACTCTCCCTCCACGCGAATGCGGGTTCACTTCCTCTAATTCAACCATCCCAATCCCTAATCCATTAGAGTATTTAGTACTTAAAGCGTATAACCCGAACGAGTAGTAAGACGCGGTACTAAATATTATTATTATTATCAATCCATCAGGTAGAAATAGAAATTCTCTGCATAGTGTAAAATATTTATTTTCACAAAAATTCACTTTTCATCATTTTTTCCCATAATTTGGTCATTTTTGTCATAGAACAAAGTAAAAAACGTAATTAAAGGGGATTCAATATACTTGAACAAATGCTGAAGTATCTTTTATTTGGGTGTAAAACAGCTATTTTAAAAAGCACATAGCTAATAGCAATTCTGTCTAGGTCCGCTTTTATAGTACATAAATTTAAAAAAAAAGAGCCATTAAAGGTAATTTCTTAAGCTACAAATAAGTATACGTGACAAGTTTGAGAAACTCTTTATCTTTCGAGAAATTCACAAAATCATTTTGCACCCTTGTTTTACCCTTCTAGAAAAAAAGTTTTTTAATTTGTGTAGAAGATTTATTTTCTTCGAAAATTAAGTATTTGTAAACATGTATGTAATTATTCATCCACTTTGGAATATTTTTCTTGCAACAAGAATTTTAGAGTTATTTTTCCTGAACTATTAATCCAGGAACCAGTGTACCATCTGTTATTAATGAAGCATTGGACACTATATTAAAGGATTGCAATTGCATTTCTTTATTCAGACTCATGAGATTGTGAACAAGTTTATTAAGTTTTATTTCTTATCCATAATACGGTGACCTGGCGGTCTAGGGGTAAGGTGTCAGACTTCTGTGATGGCGGCCGGGGTTCAATCCTCGGTCCCGGCAAAGATTTATCTGATTACTAAACCCTTCCTTCACCTCTGACAAGACATCTTGTGAATGTGGGGAATGCCAGGCCTCCACCGTGGTTCGGATTCCACGTTAAACTGTAGGTCCTCCATTTCATCTCACAATCACCCTACCATTACACATTAGCGTAAGTGCGTATAAACCGAACGGGTAGTAAGACGCGGTGCTAATAATAATAATAATATTCATAATATATGTGAACACGATCTATTTCTATTTCATCACTTAATGTTTTCTTTTTTCTATGAAATAGCCGCTTCTGTGGCGTAGTTGGCTAACGCGCTAGTCGTGTTGAGCCCAACTGCTGAGGACGGGGAGATCGAGGTTCGAATCTCGTTCGGGTAGACTGGGGGTGGTTCTTTCTAAATGGTTTTCCACTCTCCTTCCATGCACATGCGGGTTCACTTCCTCTAATTCAACCTTCCCTAATCCATTAGCGTAATTGTTACTTAAAAGCTTACAACCCGAACGGGTAGTAAGACGCGTTGCTAAATAATAATAATTATAAAAATTGTAAGAAACCGATTATCATTTATACTGAGAAGCATTTTGTTTTCAATTAAAAAAATAATGAAAATTTTTCCCCCCACTCACTTTAAGCAAACAAGTATTTTTTCTGTTGATGTACTGTCTCTCATTTGGATGTTTAATCTTTCTAATTTTAATTTCACGATGTCCAGAAGAGTAGAAAAATCCTTTTTTGATATCGTAGTGTACATTTTAAAACACTCAAAATCTTTCAAAAGTTCAGGCCATTAAGTATGAATCTAGCCAAATTCACCCCGCTTGGAATTTATAGGGTGTATCCCTCCACTCTCCGGAGTGCTCTAGTTCAAATAACACATGTACTGATAGTGGCTACAATCTACTAATTTATCAAATTTAATTAACGATCTTTCATCCATTTTAGTAATGTTCACTTGAAAAATTAATTAAATTAATCGTACACAAAATGGTGTGCTTTGATCAGAATCAAGACGCCAACGGACGAAAATTCTTCTCCAAACGACACAGTACTCCAGATACATCAGATACATACAATGTATTTGGTTTAAATCTTGTTCTTATGGAGGCCTTCCGCCGGAGCTTTCAAATGCGTTGCAGAAGTTCCAAAATTCCGCTTTATTTACGAAGTTTTTTTCAGCTCCGTGTCTTACTACTAGTTCGGGTATCTTATGTACTAATCACGCCAATGTTTTTAGGATGAGACAGGTTATATTTATAAAAAGTGTACCCGCGTTAGCGTGAATAGAGAGTGAAAAATCATTTTGAAAAAAACTTCAGTCCACCCAACCGAGATTTGAACCTAAATCTCCTCGTCATCGGCAGTATAGTCTACTGCGATAGTATCACCTTAGACCATGAGGCCACAAAAGTGGGTAAGTGGTTTGTTATTTTAAGTAATGATCACCCGCATTGGTGGTCGAATGGCCAAAAGGCGTCGTTCACGAAATAGACTGGACTGCAGTTAACGGGGAGATTGCGGTTCGAATTACATTCGTGAGACCAGGGTGTTTTTCCCTCAACGGTTTCCCACTCTCCCGCCACTCAACTGCATGAACATTTCCTCTATATTCTACCTTCCTAATTCCTACCCAACTAGTGTAAACATGCAGACAGACATAACTTGTAGTAAAACATGGCTTGCCTTTACACGCACAAAATTTATGTTTCACACCGAAATAGAGAAAAGTATCAACTTATCTCTAAATAATTATAAACATTTCATCTTAAGTTACACAGTTTTAATATATTCTATTAAAGAGTATAATTATATGTATCTCAACGTAGCTTAACACAAATTATCTCCAGGACTAATGGTGGGGAACATATTTTTTCTCAAACAAATAGTCAGTTAGGGTAACAACAGAACGTTCCAAAGTAATTGAGGAGTGTTTTTGAAGCTTTATTACAACCCTTTGCGGTGTGTTTTCTCTTTCACATCGATAAATTAATATCCGGGGACTGGATGTTGTTCCTATTCTAGTCTTAAGTTAAATTATAAGGCATATGAAGCTACGACAGACCTAGCCAGCCGGTGGTGGAAAATATATGTCCATATGCTGGCAACAATAATGGATGTAGTAGTAGTACTGCCATTTCCATAATAATTTCCACAGTGTGTGAATATTTCTCTTCAAGTTGATGGTGGTCCTAACACCTCATGCCCTTGAGTATGGGCGTAGGAAGCTTTTAATTTTGCGGAAGTATAGGGTTCTAAATCGAAAGTCTATGAAATTACCCACTATTAAACCCTAAGAAATAATAACATTGCTATTTTATACAGTAGTGGTGTAACTTTATTTGTGTAAGGGGGGGGGGGGTTAAGTAAAATACCCTCCTCTCTCCCAGCTAATGTTAGAAAATTGGATGTTACTAAAAGCTATTTGTAGTGGTTCTTGTTTAGAGTTTTTTTAAATGATCATCTTTTAGCAGCTATTTGAATAGTGCTTCCTCCAAATTTTTTGAAAATGTTGATACTTCTAAGAGCTATTTTAAGAAGTACTTGTCAGAATTGTATGTGTAACTAGCTGACCCGGCAAACGTTGTTTTGCCATATAAATAATTTTTAAGTAATTTCTAGTGTAGACAAAAAATAGCTTACTTATTGTAAGTGTGTAAGAATGTGGTATATGCGTGAAATAGGCATGGAGCGCTGTGAACGATGAGGGAATATAAAAATAACAAAAGGCAAACATTATTTTTAAGTTATTATAATTTATTCCTTAAAATTATATATCATTAATTAATCAATTACGACAGTAACACTAACAAACAATATCAATCTCTTAATGCCATAGCGTGAACAATATTTTTTGTTAGTCCATCTTTAGCTAACACAAACAAACTGGATGGTTTACCCACTCGAGAGCATGCCACGTATAATTGTCCGTGTGAAAAACATGGTGTTCTCAAATCTAAGCCACAAATAGACATCGTTTGACCTTGGGATTTGTTGATAGTCATTGCAAATGCCAATCTAATCGGAAACTGAATACGTTTGAATTGAATTGGCACATGACGATTGATCAGTTATCGACCGGGGATGAAAAATGATTAAATTACTAAAATGGCTATTAAAAAATAGGGGTTGGTGATAAAAGGGTAAAAATTTAGGGTTGTATGTATTTTTTAATGCGACATAATAAAAAAAATAAAGATATTAAAAAAATGTCTAAAAATTATAGAAAAATGTTAAGGGTGGACAACCCTTATCACTAAGGGGTATGAAAAATAGATGTTGGCCGATTCTCAGACCTACTCAATATGCTCACAAAATTTCATGAGAATCGGTCAAGCCGTTTCGGAGGAGTACGGGAACGAACATTGTGACACGAGAATTTTATATATAAGATTATATTCCCTTGAATATATTGGAAATAGTTCTCTACCAGAATTTATTTGTAATGCCCTAGAAGCTATTTATAGTGTTTCTCGCGTGATTCTTCATTTTTTCCCCCTTCAAAAATTAGATGCCACTAGAAGCTAGTTAGTATAGTATTCTCCCACCAGCAAAATTTTAAAATTGGATACCCTTAAAACTAGTTTAAATAACCCTTGCCAGGATTTTTTTTAAATTAGCTGCCTTAAGAACTTATTGAAAGTGTTCTTCCCTCAACACATTTTTGAAAATTGAATGCTTTTAGAAGCTAATTGAAGTGGTCTTCATTTGGATTTTTTTTTTAATATTCCATGTATATAAAAGCTATTTGAGGTGGCCCCTAAGATTTTTTTTTTTAATTGGATACCTCTAAATGCCATTTAAAATGACATTCAACCAGAAAGTTTTTGAAAATTAAATGCCTCTAGAGGTTATTTTGAGTGGTCCTTCCCTGGCAAATTTTCGTAAAATGATTGTCTTTATAAGTTATTTAAAGTCTAATACACGGTCATCTATAAGCTTCATATTAAAAAGGAGAAAGGGCTATGAACCCCCTAACACGTCTCTACGCCCATGGCTTAGAGTAGGCTTTCTTTTGAAAACATCGGACCGTGCCAGACAGCGTGGCGTAGTTCTGTAGATGTATTGGCGAGCTGACATTTCACGGACCTCTCTCTATTCCCCTCAATACTGATGTTCCCCCTCGAGTCCTTGACCACACAATCTGCCATTGTTTTGCAAAGACTTGTGAGTGGAAAGATAGAACACTAAAGATAGATTGCACACAAGATATTCAGAGGCTCGATCAGAGATCAGTTGTAAGTTGCAAACCTCATTTTCATCTGTACCACGCGTTTGAACATCATTCATCGTGATAAAAAATGAACGTGACTTCCTTCTAAAGAAAAGTGATGGTCCGAAACAGCTCCATGGCATGAAGTGTGGCTCTGCTCTGTAAATAGCCCGCTGTTTCCATTTTCGTTCCACTGACCGTGTGAACAATCCACCCCATACACACGATTATTAACAGCACCTTGACCCTCTTCAGTGGTCAAACGGTCTAAGGAGTCACTCTCGTATTAGACTGGCTTGCTGAAGATGGGGAGATCAGAGCTATAATTCCGGTCGGGTCTACTGAGGGTGGGTTTTTCCTAAATGGTTTCCAGCTCTCCTTCCATGCATATGCGTGTAGATTACCTCTAAAATGCTTCCTACCTCATCCCTACCTCAATAGGGTATAGGCTATATTGGTCCAGGCACAGATTTATCTTTTTATCAAACCCTTACTTCGCCTCTGACAAGAAGTGTATTAATCACAATTTGTGAACGTGGGGAATGCCAGGCCTCCACCGTGGTTCGGATTCCACGTTAAGCTGTAGGTCCTTCATTTCAGCTCACAATCACCCTACCATTAGACATTAGCGTAAGTGCGTATAACCTGAACGGGTAGGAAGACGCGGTGATTAAAAAAAACAGAACCTTATTCCAGGAATCAAAGTGCACAATTAATCCATTTCTAAAAAAGGAACACAAAAATCAACGATTTAAGGACTCTAAAATATAAAATCACATTCGCTTGCTTGTAGGAATATTGAGAAACCTAGTTCAGCTACAGCATGTACAGTTTGAGAACGTTAAGAGGAGTGTGTGTTGTGTCAGTACACTTTGCAACCACTCTGGACTAACGATATAATCGCAAACTACTCGTGGACTGAATGCTTGGCACGTATTGGTTGGTTGAAAGAAAGATTCAGAAAACTAGTTCGGCCACCGCATCTCCGAGAAGTTATTCGATCTTCCAGCTCTCTCATAAATATACCACGGGTTAGATTCCAGGGCGCATGTGTTCGATCCCTGATAAACTACATCCAAAATAATTTGATGAATGCGATGCCAGTGATCAGCTTCCCCCGTAGAGTACTATCTTTGTGAGCAGGCAGGGTCTGGGTTCGATTCTACCTGGTCGACGCGTCCCACGGACCATCTATTATTTACAAATCTACACTTGAGTTTTGGACTCTCAAAACAAGTGGTATTGCACTTTTTATGTTTGCGTACCCCAGGTATAATTTCTTTTAACCTCCCAAAGTTTTTGAGACATAAAGAAAGCTATAAATATTCTAAAAATTATATTTAAAATAAACTACATCCAAAATATGAGAACTATATTTTTATGTACCCGAAATGTCTTCCCCTTAACCCATGGGGCACGCGTACCCCAGGTTGAATACCACTGCTCTAAACAATCATGACCCAAACCCACTCATTAATTATTGTGTAAGGTTCAGATTTGTCATAATTGTAAAATATTAAACATCAGGCAATAAAATCTTCATGTATTAAAGTGATGGTACATAAAATATGTATCTGTTCTGTAAATAGCCTGCTTGCTGTTTACGGAAGTAATTGGAGTTCTCACTTTAACACGGCTGACTGTGTCGCAAATCACCCCTATATAATTATGTCCATTCACAGAAACTTATTCCATTAATCAAAGTTAACCACTAAAATATCAACGACTCAAGGACTCTAAAATATATTCGCATTTGCTAGGAGTAGGATTGGAAGATCAACAGAAGCAGGACAAACTAATGAACTAGACTACAATTTTTTCTCATTTATACGCGATAGTAATTTTGAACAATCACATTTTTTACTTTAAGTTTAAAGTATTAATATTCAAATATCATTAACATTATTAAAATAACTTTTATTATATCTTGATTTGTTTTGTTAACTTAAGTTGCAAATATTGATATCATGATATTCATCAGGTGTTTAAATTGGGTTGGAATAATAAACTACTAATCAACTGTTCATCATTTTGTTTGTGTAATTCTAACTCCAATGTTGGTGAAAACAATTAGAACGTTCACTTTAAATGTTACTTAACAATATTGAGCTTAATGGTGTTTGTTACCAGTATTATTAACGATATAGATTTGTTTTTAATATATTTATCGTGAGTTCTCGGAATGTTTCTTTGTTGTTGTTTTTGACTTTCAAGCCAGCAACGTTTTGAGTTCATGAGTACGACAGCAGAACTTTAACCTAAGAAAATTGCCAATGTAAAAGTTCTTTTGGAAGAAGATCGTTGTACACAAAACCAGATAGCAATAATATTAAGTATTTCACAAAAATCTGTTATTTGAATAAAGCAGGCTTGCCATAAAAATGAAAACTATAACTCGAAGCGAGTCGGTTTAGTCCTGCCCTCGTAGTTCAGCCACAAAATTTAAGTGGACGTTAAGGGTACTGTGAGCTGTGTCAGTACTCTGGATTAGCGATATAATCGAAAACGACCCGTGGACTAGGTGTTTGGTAAGTATTGGTTGTTTAAACTATTCAAGTAGAAAGACTGAAAAAACTAGTTCAGCCAATGCATTTGCGTGGAGGGAGTTTAGGACTCGATACCCGAGTCCCTACACGAGAAATATGCCATGGCTTCGATTTCATTGCGCATGTTTTCTATCACTGTTTAGTTTGAACAATAAAACGTTGACTAGCAGGGATCTGTACATAGAAACAATGTGCCCACCTTTACACCCAGTACACCAGGACTTAAGCCCTGATCTCAACCTAATGCTGACAATACTACAGCTATGTACAGCCTATTGGGTAGAAAATGAAGCTTCAAAAAGTTCACGGATTTTTATTAGCGTCTTGAAATATTTTAGAGCAATTACGTATTCATTCTGAAATTTGAGGCTGTATCAACAATAAAGTAATGTAGATCCGATATACATATTGAATGCATATGTGTATAGAAAGCTAAAATTTATTTATTAGGATACAAAACATGGTAGTACTGAGTCGTACTAGGTCCTTCAAAAGGGTGCAGACCTTGGATTTTCCCCCGTGTGGTTCAAAGCATTGTTGAATATTGTGAACCAAGAGATAGTGTATGTTGTAATCATAAATCACTTGAGACACACAGTTTATGCATACCTTACAAGGTTCTTGCATTAAACACGACTTTACTTTTTCATTCTCTTCAACTTACTCTTATATTTCAATTTCTAAATTCAAGTCCTTAGTATATTCTTCTTTCAAAGTCTAGGACATTTGGGGCCAATTTTGTACAAAAGATTGTATATCTTCAGTTAGCTTGCCTTTGTCAATATTAGGCAATAAATCACATACATTGTTGAAGGCGTTTGCTGGTAAGCCTTGTTTAGCCTTAGGGATCCTCCATGTATCGAAACATGCAAGGTCTAGGAGTAGGTTCTTCTGATCAGCAAATCTAGTCTTTAAACTCTTGTTAAATTTGTCAATAACGACAGTGAAAACTTTTATTTGGAATCTATTCACTCCGGAGGAGTATGTTTCATCATCTTCTTCTGCCAATTCACCAGGTATTTTCTTGAACTATCTTACTCTCCTACGTGGCAGCTTCGAGTCAATGCAAAAACTTTCAACTTACAAGGAACGATCTTCTTCTATCTTTTCATATAATTTTTCTGACAGAACAGATACAATTTTTTTTAGCATTGATTACTTGATCAAATTTATCCCTAGTATCCTTTAATGTATTCTGTGCAGCATGCAGCATAAACAAGCCTCCAAGCCTGGGCATAGTCCAGATTCTTGGTTTGGAGGTAGTATGAAAGAGGTTTTGCGATTTTGAATATTAACAGAAACTCCATAGCCAACACAATAACTTAAAACTAAAGAAACTTCTTGATGAGTGCATTAACCTCATTGCGTACCTTTTAGTTGAACCCTTTGGAGAATTCAATCATTCAAAGTGTCACACCAGTTTTACAAACACTGTTTTTGAATGTGATGTGTTATTTGTGACCACTGTGAAACCAGTAATTGGAGCGACCAACATTTTTGTTGTTGTGGCGTCGCTTCTTGATCTCCAAATAGTGGCTCCAATGGCTGATAGACGTACTTCTGTATTCTGCTCTAAGTACACAGGTAATATTTTGTGGGAGTTCTTGAGAAACACCTGTGTTTGCTGCATTAATCCAATAAAATATATGTTTGCAGGTAAACACTGGGAGGTATCTGACATTAAAGGTTTAACACATAGCACCAGGTATGATGGTGGTTTGTTATTATATCTCTGAGCCTGAATGAGACCCCACTATACTCGCCGCTCATATTTGAAGCACCATCACATGAATTTGCTGCGCAGTTTTCTACAGCCGGTCCTATACTATTCAAAATGGTCACCAATGTGTTGAACAGAGATTTCCCTGTAGTGGACTGGGCGTACATAAACCCTACGACTGTCTCTTTCACTTCTTTTTCCAACAGATACCTAAGTACTATAGCACACTGGTCATAACTTACACTTCCATAGCTGTGTCCATTAATTAAGAACAATTCTTTCGTTTGCTTTACTTCGTTCACAATTTCAGTCGGGATTGCAAGCTTGATAATGTTTATTATTTTTGTAACAGTCGTCTTACTAAGAAATGTGACCTGAATGCTTCTTTTCTTTTTTTCCAGATTTACTTCTTGCTTCAAGTGCTGATTTACTATTCTCAGTCACACATGCTTGGCTAAATTTTCATCATATTTAGAGAGCAGGAGAACCATTTCCAAAATGTTTCCGTGATTGAGAGAAGAGTCATCAAGGTTGTAGGCACCTTCTTCCTTCCCTCAAAAAGCCAGACCTTGCTTCCCAATCAACACGATTAAATAATTTACACCAGACAAAACATTTCTGTGTTCCATTATTTCTTTATTTCTTTTTTCGAGTTATTTTCCCCAAAAAATCATGGTTTCACTTGTTATTCCTTGTTTGGATGCAATGTAAGTCTTCACTGACTCAGTGTGAGCATTTTATTTCTCGGGTTATGGTGACCTGGTGGTCTAGGGGTAAGGTGTCGGACTTCTGTGCTGGGGGTCCGGGGTTCAATCCTCGGTCCCGGCACAGATTTATCTGATTACCAAACCCTTCACTTCTGACAATACATCTTGTGAATGTGGGGAATGCCAGGCCTCCACCGTGGTTCGGATTCCACGTTAAACTGTAGGTCCTCCATTTCATCTCACAATCACCCTACCATTCATTACACATTAGCGTAAGTGTGTATAACCCGAACGGGTAGTAAGACGCGGTGCTAATAATAATAATATTTCTCAGGTTACTCAAGGCTCAAATGCTTATATCTGTCAAAGCCTTGGTACAATACTGAGGACCCATCATTTAAAGCAAGGCAAACACTACAAAATAGCTTTTGGTTATTTGAATTTTAATTTATCCAGTTTCGACTGAAAATTTGATCATTGCCATGTATGACATGAGAAAGTTTACTGTCAACTGACAGGGGAGATGCATCCTTCTGTTATATTGGTTGGAAGGGATGAAATAAAAAAAAAAAGTCCAAGCTGCTATGTTCTGGCATTAAAAAAATCAACCCGGCCTAAACCCTTCTTAAAAATAATCAAATTCTGAAATCACCCTCTTTTAAGTCGGTTTACGTTAAAAGAATAAGAAAATAGCCTATATCTGGAAATTCACGGAATGAAAATAGCTCACCACATACCATACGCCCTTTGTCTTTCATAGCCAAAATAAATTCCAGTCAAGCAGACCTTCGCACAGAAAATTTTAACCAAACAAATCCTTTCTTATCAACATCCGTTCTGAGCAAACTGGGATCATCTCGGAAAAATAGAGAGGGTAGACATCACATCTCCAATTACCTCAATAAACCTGAATGGTATCAGCGCTGATTACAAGTCCCTTCAAAGCAGAACACCCTCGAATTACAAAATACATTTTCATTTTCACACAAAGCTTCTAGAAATTCTAAATTTCAAAATTATTAAATACATTCAACATTAGGTATCCAAATTATAAGGCGGCATTCAAGTATTACGTAAGCACAATTTTGGACATTTTTAACACCTCCCCCCCTCTTGTAAGCAAAAATAGTAAAATGCCTCCCCCTCCCCCTATTGCTAACGTAAGATTTGTCAACTTTTTTTCATCTGTCCACAAGAATTACCATCCTTTTTTTCATGCAATTTTGCCTATAGCCTGAACAAGTAGTAGGATGCATTGATGAAATAAACTAAAAATTCATCAATTTATAGAGGTTTAAATTAATATTGAGAAATAATCTACAGTTAATATTGATATGCAATTAATTTAAATTTATTGAACAGGTAAAATTAAAACAAGTTTTAGCATTAGTTTAAAATTTTACTTTACTCTTAATTTAATTTATAAAGAAAATTATTATTAGTGAATAGGAGTGCATGAATATTATATTTATAAAAAACAAACCTAAACTCCGTTTAATGCGAGGACCAAGATCCTTAAATCCACGTCTCAACACTTTCAATTATTATGTTTCTATTGGAAGGGGCTAGGTCAATCAAGCTTTGGCTTACTTCTATAGGTTTCTCCACTTCTTCCTCGTTTGGCCACTCAGCATCTTCATTGCTGTCCGGTGTCCAAGCGGCTTGCGATGCGCCCTCCCTTAATTTCGCCCGTTTTTCTCTGACTTACGTAAGTATTGTTCTGACTCCCCTCCCCCTTGTCAGCAAAAATAAGAACCCCCCAACCCCCCAAAGGTGTTACGTAATACTTTAACGCCTTCAAATAAGGGAAGTACGCTGTTATAAATACAATTTTTAACATAATAATACGTGTAAATTCATCTCATATTATTGGTCACAGTATGTTCATTAGAGAAATTAGAAGAAAAGATTGATCAAAACTTGTTCCAGGGAGGCAGTTGGGTCACGATCTCAGTAAGGCTATGTTGGTACGAACTTGAAGGCCTACAAAAGGCTCTGCCTACTAACCAAACTTAGTAACTAAACAATAGTTCCTGTTGTCTAAAGTTTTCTTAAATCTTATTTCAGTAACGAAATATTACGCAGGACACAAAGAATTACACACGCATAAAATCAACACCAAAAGCTATTACCCAAGGGGCGAAAACAACTCAACATCTGTTTTCCACCGATCCAAAGGCAGCCGCACAAGCCACACGGATCATGGCAGAGTGTGCCTTCTATCCCACTGCCAACGTGCGCCAATCACGGCTTGTTGCGGAACATCCCCCAACCCCTAAATCTGTACTCACTCTAAATTTAATTTCGCCTCC
Source organism: Timema douglasi (assembly GCA_901482245.1). NCBI lineage: Eukaryota > Metazoa > Arthropoda > Insecta > Phasmatodea > Timematidae > Timema > Timema douglasi. The sequence goes on along the minus strand of CABEEJ010005334.1, from coordinate 19,174 downwards.
ACGACTCCACCTAGTCTTGATTATTCAAATATTATTTTGAATTTAAATTTCTTATTTTCATCATTGCAATCTTTTTTCACCATTAAGGATGTGTAGCTTGGAACGAGGGTGCAAACTCGTGGTGGGCCAGTTTGAGTCTGATATAAAACGAAAGTTTGAGTATTTTATTATAGTTTTAAATTAACGAGCTCTTAAACATATTGTTTCTAAAGTTAATATTACTGTGAGTACGAGTATAGTTTTGTAAAGAGAACCCTAGGTCACAGACAAAGATACATCAGATCTTCAGCCTTACGGAAGTTTCGCTGCGCTCGTTGAGCCAGGTTGAGTCTATCAACACTAGGGCTCTCAAGCGTCACTGATCAGTAATACTTTCAAATGTTCAGTTGTCAGTCGAATCACTTTTAACGCGTACTTCATAGAGGGACCATTGTAATCGTAATGGGCATTCTGCGTAAGTTTTTTGTTAGATATTATTATGTGAAGAGGGGTTTGGGTCAATACCTGAATATAGCTTTGTGGAAGCTGTCTGATTGACTACAGATTAATATTTGTGCCATCTAAGTCGTGTGCTGATATAATAAGTTGGTTTGGAAAGTGGAACTTTAACTCAAATAAATGGGGGAATATTTTTGTCAAATAAAATTAACATCCATTTTAGCATATAAGACTGGGTCTTTACAATATGATACAAATTTATTTAACTTTATCCCCGACATCACAACCCTTACCTTCAATAGCCTTGTTTATTCTGGAACATTTAAGTGTTTCATCATTGTATTTCAATAGGCTTATTGAAATAGTCCTCATATTTATTTTACTTGTTCCCACCCCGAATGCTGACCTGTGTTTGAGAAGAGCGGGGCTAGGGTTAGTGTCTGTCGACGCCACTTCTGTGGAAAACCAGAGAAGCGCTCTCTACTGACTTATGCCGCGAACTCCCTCGTAAATGTGTCTGCGCGTACCTTGAGTTGCCTAAGTAAGAAACGTCACGGTACTTGTTCGCTGCCCGCACAGGGAAACTTTCAACCATCGCTATTGCCATGGCAACATTTGAAGACTCACCTGAATCATCACTCAAAATGCGAGCTCTCTATGGCCTTTTAATACGTCATCGTACAAAGTTCTCCCCTAACTTCAATTTCCTCCCTTGCCGCACACATGAATATATTCAAGAACTGAACCCGTGAGAAGACGTCACGAACGTCAAGAGAGAAAGAAGGGGACATTTCCGGAGATGTCATGGCGATCCCGGGGATATTGAGAGTAACTTATTGCATGATGACGTTGTATATTGATTTGGCCAGTTTAAGGGTATTATTAAAACATGTTTAGGGCAAATTTTGTTATAATATATTTATTGTTCTATGAGATTAGTATTATTTTGCTTATGGGTTATTTATTGTATTAAAGGTATAATTTAAATCACGTATTAAAATTAAGAGTTGATATTTATTGAAATGTTGTTAATTTAGATTGGGTGTAGCGGCTGGAGTAAGCGGGCTTATAATTTAATTTATTATGTATATTCAGTTTTTCTTTTTGTTTACGTACTAAAGTTTAGATTACAATTTTTATTTGATGCTTTTAGTTTGTAGACGAGGCTAGTCTACGTTGTATGATTTCTATAGAATGCTGGTCTTTGTTTTATAAAGGTTTTTTTCCTATTAAAGTATGTGGGTTCGGACTATCTAAATGGGCTGGTGTCGAACAACGCTGTAATTTTTGCTAGGTGTACAATGCATAGCAGCCTTCTGTTTATTAAACCCACAAAACAGGGTTTAATTGCTATACTTATTTTGATGCAATCATTTAGAATGTCAGGCTCATAAGGCCGTTCATATAATTTGTCTTTCAAACATGCGCGTATGATTTTATATGCTATAATTTTCTCATATATAAACGTGTAGATACTCATGTCACGGAGACAGTAGATAACTGTCCCAGTTGTCGTGTGTGTTAGAGTACTTAATTATTATTTTACTAGTGACGGTGCCTAATGTTGTTTAGCACCAGGGGTCTATTTGTATGAAAACTGTGTGTACATCCAATTCATCAAGGTCGGGAGGCTTACTTTGTGTATTAATTTATGTCAGCCTTACTTCGATTGATTTAATATTTGTTTATGTTGTACACCTACCTATATTTGTCCCAACTTAGGCTTAATAGGGATTACACCATGTATTGATTTAATCTCCAAAACGTCGTGATTTATTAATGTTTATGATTATTAACTTGCCGGGAAAAATTTATTCTCTCGATTGTCTTTTAGCATAATATCGGGCTGCACTATTTCGTTTGCTTCATATAACTTGATCATTCTTAATCATACTTGGTTCTGGTCTGCGATACTCCTAGAACAATTTCGAGAGCATTCTCTGGTTCAGTAACCAGTGTGGGCGAGAATCGGTCTTCTGCCCCCCTGTCCACCCACTCGCTGCAAGCTGAGTGCCGCGGTCCCGGGGTTGCATGCGCACTTGGTCCTTGACGCGAACATCGATTTCAAAAACTCCCACACGTCTTGTTCCCAGAATGCAGCACGTTCCAGGAATCAATGGTTGCTTCGATGAATGGAGTTTTAGCGGTCAACTAGGGGCCTGCATCGGTGCTCACGTGGTCTAAAGAGTCACTCTCGTATATGACTGAATCGCCGGTGACAGGGATTGCGAGGTTTGAATCCCTGTTGGGTGTACAGAAGGTGTTTTTTCACAAGAGTATGCACGTAGGTGTATTAGACACGAGCAGGAGCGCGGCTATTTTATTATATCACAATCAGTTTTCACTAAACTATTAAATGACTTGTCTTGTACGTTTTGTTTTAGTAAGATTCAATCTAAACACATCTCACTAAATACAATCAAGCTAATTAATAGATTTTCTTTATTATTGTGTTGGCAAATAGCTAGCTGCGTGTACACCGCTCGTAATCTCACTGGCCGTGTGTACACCGCTCGTAATCTCACTGGCCGTGTGTACACCGCTCGTAATTTCACTGGCCGTGTGTGCACAGCTCGTAATCTCACTAGCCGTGTGTACACCGCTCGTAATCTCACTGGCCGTGTGTGCACAGCTCGTAATCTCACTAGCCGTGTGTGCACAGCTCGTAATCTCACTAGCCGTGTGTGCACAGCTCGTAATCTCACTAGCCGTGTGTACAGCACTCATAATCTCACTGGCCGTGTGTGCACAGCTCGTAATCTCACTAGCCGTGTGTACACAGCTCGTAATCTCACTGGACGTGTGTACACCGCTCGTAATCTCACTGGCCGTGTGTACACCGCTCGTAATCTCACTGGCCGTTTGTACACCGCTCGTATTCTCACTGGCCGTGTGTACACCGCTCATAATCTCACTGGCTGTGTGTGCACAGCTCGTAATCTCACTGGACGTGTGTACACCGCTCGTAATCTCACTGGCCGTGTGTACACCGCTCGTAATCTCACTGGACGTGTGTGCACAGCTCGTAATCTCACTGGCCGTGTGTACACAGCTCGTAATCTCGCTAGCCGCGGCCAAGTGCGCGTCGTGCATAGGCAGCATGAGGATGAAGTATTTTGTTTTAAAGATAATTTAATAAACAATCAAACTTGAGTTATTTGAGCAGGTGTGTGAGGTATTTCATGCCACAACGATGAGTTTGTTTCGAATATATTCAATTTACAGACGAGTAATTAAATAAATTAATTTCAAATTACACCATCAGATATTCAATATTTTATACCCCAGCTTGCTTATTCGTAGTTAAGTTTTTCTCCTCTCTCTCCAAACGCAAATTTGGATACATTTCCTCTAAACCCATATCTTCTATATTCTTGTAAAAATAGTCTTGCTAATTTCGGTGCTTAAAACGAACAGGTACAGTAATAAAACATGGCGAAAATAATAAATAAAATATGTTTACTGATCAAAAGATCACATTAAACAATGAATCATTTCAAATGTGTTTTAGTGATGATTCTATTACTAAGATATTAACTACATAATAGGAAGAATGGTGTACAGAAAATGCACCAACGTTTGACAGGAAAAGATAAGTGACTTTTGTGGGAATACCCTTCCTATTTCTGTGTCAGAACCACGATGTCATCCCACCCTGGTATACACAAATTGGCATTAGAATAATAAAAGCTCCACATTTTAAAACAAAATGTTTATTTTGGGACACAAAGAAATGATTTTAAAATCTAATACGGGAAATACAATCAAATGTTATAAAAAACACAGTGACACAAATCGAACTGTTTAGTGTCTATGATAAGATGATGGAACCTAGAGTTGATTCTTATCGATACCGGTGCGAAGTTGAAATATTTACACTCTACTTGCCAGATCTTCAAAACTCAGGTGATATCAACACAGCCTTTACTTCTCAGGTGGTGTCAACACAACTGTTACCTCTCAGGTGATATAAACACAATACAATATCTCCAGGTGATATCAACACAACCATTACCTCTCAGGTGATATCAACCCAATCTTTACTACCTCTCATGTAATATAAACACAATACAATATCTCTCAGGTGATATCAACACAACCTTTACTTCTCAGGTGGTGTCAACACAACTGTTACCTCTCAGGTGATATAAACACAATACAATATCTCTCAGGTGATATCAACACAACCATTATCTCCAGGTGATATCAACACAATCTTTACTACCTCTCAGGTAATATAAACACAACTGTTACCTCTCAGGTTATATCAACACAATACAATATCTCCAGGTGATATCAACACAACCTTTACTTCTCAGGTGGTGTCAACACAACCATTACCTCTCAGGTGATATCAACCCAATCTTTACTACCTCTCAGGTGATATAAACACAATACAATATCTCCAGGTGATATCAACACAACCTTTACTTCTCAGGTGGTGTCAACACAACCTTTACTTCTCAGGTGGTGTCAACACAACTGTTACCTCTCAGGTGATATAAACACAATACAATATCTCCAGGTGATTATCTCCAGGTGATATCAACACAACCATTACCTCTCAGGTGATATCAACCTAATCTTTACTACCTCTCATGTAATATAAACACAATATAATATCTCTCAGGTGATATCAACCTAATCTTTACTACCTCTCATGTAATATAAACACAATACAATATCTCTCAGGTGATATCAACACAACCTTTACTTCTCAGGTGGTGTCAACACAACTGTTACCTCTCAGGTGATATAAACACAATACAATATCTCCAGGTGATATCAACACAACCATTACCTCTCAGGTGATATCAACCTAATCTTTACTACCTCTCATGTAATATAAACACAATATAATATCTCTCAGGTGATATCAACCTAATCTTTACTACCTCTCATGTAATATAAACACAATACAATATCTCTCAGGTGATATCAACACAACCTTTACTTCTCAGGTGGTGTCAACACAACTGTTACCTCTCAGGTGATATAAACACAATACAATATCTCCAGGTGATATCAACACAACCATTACCTCTCAGGTGATATCAACCTAATCTTTACTACCTCTCATGTAATATAAACACAATACAATATCTCTCAGGTGATATCAACCTAATCTTTACTACCTCTCATGTAATATAAACACAATACAATATCTCTCAGGTGATATCAACCCAATCTTTACTACCTCTCAGGGGATCTCACGACTGATGGCGGAACTCGCCCCTCAGACCACCTTTTCACAGCGTCTCCACTACCCGCTTGAGTTATTGGTTTATATTACTTATCTATTACATTAATGGGGCAGGGACAAGACAATTTAAGTTTACTGTATATAAATTTACATTGGGTAAGAGTGAGAAATCCATCCAAACTACTTTTCACCTATCTGAGATTCGAATCCTGACCTCCTCTTTAATGTGAACAAACTTGATATATAGACCGCTTGCCAGCCAGAAGACACAGTTTGTCCACAACTACTAGAACATTCCCAGATAGCTTCAAGGTTATAACTATAGTCGCACGTGACTCACTGTTTCACCTACTCACGTCATTCTACATGGATGTACATCGTGCTACTGTGAAGGCTACACGTTTCTTTGACTGCTTATTTTGCACCGTGTCTTACTAACCATTGGTTACACGCCATTAGTCACAAAGTACCCAGTATGTTACAATAATAAGGATTTGAACCACTTACCTACTTTAAATACGGACTCACATTTTCGTCGAAATAATAGTTGAGGTTTAGGTCGCGTTCAAACTCTAGTCCTAGCTCGTTTGTAGAAATTAATGTAAACAGCATTATTTAACATTCAATCGTATTTTTGGCTCAAGCCTTACGTAAGCTCAGACCCGTTTCAATGGCCAAATGGTATAAGGTGTCATTCTCATGTTATACTAACCTGCTGATAACAAGGAGATTAGAGTTTGAATCCCGGATGGGTCTAAATCAGGTGGTTCTTCCTAAATGGTCTTTCACTCTCCTTCCATGCGAATGCACGTACACTTCCTCTAAAATACTTCCTTCCTCATTCCCTCCCTATTATCGTAATTATAATCTAACTTGAACAGGTAGAAAGACGCGGTGTTGAAAAAAAACACTTAGTCCAGGAAACCAGAATGAAAATTTCAAGGAATTGCCTGGAGAGAGGTTGAGAAACCACAAATTAGACCAGTACATTCGGACGGGTTCCACCCCGTCCTCCCAAGGCAGTCAGAAGTTCTAAAGGAGATAGGATTGCTGAGTTTGCTATTCTTATAATATTGCTTGCAAACATATTTCAAGCAAAAACCATGCTGCAGTTAGGTAAGACTTGAAAATGTGAACCTAGAGTCTACTACCATGACAATATTATTCTATTCAGTGTCCGTGCTTATTGATTTAAGGGTTCCGGGCTAAATTATTGGCAGGATTGAGATATTTTATTTAGTAACCATTCGGATTTTACGCTCAAGTACTAATTACGCCAATTAATTAAGAATTGGGAAAGTTGAATTTGGAGAAAATGAACCCACATTTGCGTGGAGGGAGAGTGGAAAACAATTTAGGAAAAACCATCCCAGTTCACCCGACCGAGATCCGAACCTCAATCTCTTCGTCCTCAGCAGTACAGCTAAATACAAAACTAGCGCGTTAGCTAACTACGCCACCGAAGCGGGTAGGATTGTGATAGATGGTCATTAAAATGCCAATGGCTTGGGGTCTGGTCGTCGTGTTTATCCAACAACTGAACTAGTAAGTCGTTAGTCTCAATACACACACTCACTATATCAGTGGCGCAGGAACGTTTTTATTTGAGGACGGGGGAGTAGGGCGCGAGGGGGGGGGGGTAAATATAATCATGTGCTCTAATAGGGGATAACATTTTTTGGGGGGATTAAAAAAAGACCAGGAAAACTTAATATTCAACAATCCCACTGTGCATTTTTCTAATTTATTTTAGACATGCCCAAACATTAAACAAAATAAATACAAAACAAATTAGGAAAAATTACATCTGATGCTGCCCAACAAAAAATTATGAAACACTAAAAATTAAAGTGGGTTTTCAAACAACTTTGCCCTATATTCGTTACTAGCTACACAACCACTGACTAGTTTTGCAGTTTGAAGTTTGTTGGGCTTCTCAGGGTATGCATTAAGCAAACACAGGTGATTTAGCGTACGTATATTGCCTCCTCGTGGAGCAAAAAATAGTTATTTTTTTCGTATAAACATTGAAAAACTTATTTCTGCTGTAGCTGATGTACCTAGTATCACCATCAGTTTTCAAAATCTCTTCAGTGTATGCTAAAAACACATTTTATTCTTATTACTTTTTTGTTGGCATCGCGTCTTACTAACCGTTCGGGTTATACTCAATTCTTTGAAGGGTGAAATTTTACCCCCGGAGTTCCTGCGCCACTCCACTAAATTCATGTTAATATCTGTTTAAAATGTGTGTTGAATATATTTAAATCATACACACATGAGTGTTAATTAGAAAACTTTTTTTTTTGCGTATGTTTAGTATTAAATAAGTTTAATTCGAACGTTATTTCACAAACGACAGTGAAAAATTTGTTTGAAAGACTGCTCCCTCTTTACGTTGAATTGCTTTGATCCGGATCATATGACTACCCAGCTGGTCAATCCTTGGTTTGAGGGGCAGAAGGGGAGGCGTGAGAACCTTGTGCGCCTGCGTAACATAACTGGTATTCGCAAACCATCAGTTCAAGTTTTGTGCTTGAAGTGAAAGGTTATGATTTTCTTTTTCTTTCTACTTCTACCACTATATCTACTTAAAATAAATTTATATTATTTATAAAAGCTTAAATTATATATTTTGTGAGAATATATTGTTCTATACATGGCTTTTATACCTTAAAATTTAGTTTAAAGTTTATGTTACTGGTTGGAGCTTTCCCCAGCTGTAAGCGATTTTAGTGCTGTGTCTTGCGGCGGCCATATTTGTTAATAATACGTTTTATTTCCTCATCACGTTTGTTTATTAGATATTTTGTAAATTCACGTGTAAGTTATTATCCATAAAAGTATATGTCATCATTAGTGACTAGCATTTTTGTAATTAGTGAATCTGCGTTTTATTATTATGAGTATTGGATAGTTTCGTGAATCTATTATTGTGGGAGCCATCAAAGTCCATTGGCACGGGATTACACTACACAAGACAAAGTAAATTCTGAGAACAAGAGAATTGGACTAAGCTTCGAGCACCTGCGGCTTTTTATAGGTATGTCAAGGGACTTTTTTTTTAATAGGAGTTGCCACTTAATTAGGTTTTCACTTTGTTTCTTCAACTTGAATGTTTATGAATATGTAATGTAGAATATTTAAATAGGTCTATTTAATAATTGATTATTTATTATAATATTCTTTTACTATACTAAACATCAAAGTTGATAATATATTCAAAATAACGTACAGCATTCAATTTGGTTCATTCCTTATTTTACGATTATACAACTGCTAACTTAAAGAAAATTAAACTAATTTAAAAGGAATAAATCAAATTGTTAATTCAAAAGTCTGTTAAAACCCTGTCATATAGAAAACTAGAGAGAAATTCCTGGCTTGATTAACACAGTTTTATATATACGTCAGTATTAAGCCTATGACCGACATTTCACTAAAGTTAGATTAAACTGGATCATAATCAACTTAGGTTAACATTCACTTAACCTAATGTTTATATAACATAACAAAAAGGTTTTCCTAGTATTTTTGAATGGAAGCCATCACAATGCAGTTAACATAACATACACTTAAGTTTCTTAAGAGTTGTCTATGGGAGAACTTTCACTTTGTGTGAAGGTTAAGTGAAGGGTACCACATAATTTAACTAACTAATCATGTGGTGACCAACATCCAACAGGAGTATTTTGTAGCATACTTAATTTGTTTGTTTATGGGATGTAGACAACTTCTTGGATTTAGTTTGTCTGTGTTTCGTGAACTCTAAACCAGTCTCTTAATACACTAATTTGCATAGCCAGTAAGCTTTAATTACTGCAAGTAGGCCTATTCAGTCCTAAATGCTTACAAAGGTTTTTGAGTGAACAATTCCATGTCATACAGTCCAAATCCATTGTGTTTTAGCACAATCTGTTATGTTAGCCTATGTAGATCCTGATCACATACTATTTTCTTCACTAAGTGAAGGTTAAGTTGATCATGACACTGGGATATGTTGGTGAAATTTCACTTATAATGCGACGTAGGCCTACCATATATAAAACCAACATAGGCCTATATGCCAATTTTAGGAATAATCCAGATATTTAGGAAATACAAACATGTTTACTGTGGCCAAAGTTGTTACTATTTTATTTATTTGAGATATACTAGGCCTCAAACATACCCAGACATGAGCCAGTGAATGGTATGAATATGTGAAAATAAATCTAAGCCTAATAACTTTACCACCTGAAAATTTGTCTGCAAGTTATTTATACTGTAATGTTCATGATTACATTTTCATTGCTTTAGGGTTTAGATGAAGGTAAATTGATGTTAAAGGATTATTATTGATTTAGATTCTTAAAAAAAACTAGGGTCTAAAATAAAGATCACATAAACTTACTACCCGATAACTTGCCTTCAACTTTTTTCTATATTTGTGGTAGGCCTAACATCAAAGAAGTGAATTCTCTTCATATACCAAGAGCAATATCATGCTCAATTGCTAATAAAGCTAAGGAAAACACATTTTCTTACCTAGGATTTCTACATAAGTTTATAGGCCTAATTACCACAAACATGAAAATGATCTTTAGGACCTAATGGAGACAGTGATCCCACACAAAATAACGTGAATCTAAGGAATTTTTTAAAATAAAAAACCAAATAGATACCTACCCACATTCTAGGCCTATACGGTAGCCTAATATATTTTACATACCATACGAAATAAGATGACACATCAATTAGAAAGTGAAAAAAAACCTGGGCCTATTTCACAGAATATCTGTCAGCCATAATCTGTAGGACTAACATGATCAGAAAAGCTTTAATATTGGATTTCCCTTAAATTTCCAGCCACCACAATAATTGATACTGTGTAGGCCTACTATGGCCGAAGATAAAATTTTGACCATAAAATTAAAAGCTGTAAAAATCCTGAGTCTTTGACAGAAGCTGTTCATTCGGGACTAACAGCCTTCAACACTGACTCACTCTAGCCTACTGTAACTTAGAAGGATCAGCAAAGTTTTTGGGGGTTGAAAAGAGAATGAACATCCAGTGACACACGCTTCATACATTTGATAGCAAAATATCCTTTCCAGTAATTTGTCCAAATAACTCTTCCAGGCAAAATGTGTTTTTATATTGATTTACACCAGGTCTTTGATATCTCCTCAGGCATACAAAATTGCACCATAGAACTTTGAAATAGGCCGACCTATTAAAATTACCCAACACTCAAAAACATTCTTGAACAAGCTCACCCTATTACTTTACCTTTTTCAACCGATTCATCTTTTTGTACAACCCCCCTAGGACCTCAAAAAATAAAATATTCATAAACTTATAGTAAGTTCCACAAACAAAGGTTATTAAAAAATAAGTCACTGTATGTTAACTTAGCCTATAGGCCTATAATTGATTTGCCATAGGCTACAACTCGATACTTTGCAACACAAACGCCATAATATTATAATAACTTATGAATCTGGTAACCTAGATACACTCTTTAAAAAGATTTTCTAGTCATTAATGTATTTTCTCACAAATACGTGACACACTTCAAGCTTTATCCCAAATAATAGTAAGTTAATAATATGTTTTTACAAATACACAATCTTCTACAGCATCCACATTTCAACGTTTTTCGTAGCAAGCCCAACTCTTCATCACAAATATAAAACTTCAAATTAAAGTTTTAAAATAATTAATATAGGATACAAACCTAACTTTCATACCTTCCATAGTGATATTATAATGATTCTTACCCACTATAACTAGTCTTTTAATGTTTTAATAAATTAAAATTTTGGATAATTGATCAAATAAAAAATTTAACATTTATAGGAAAGGATGTTTTATACCATGCAAGGGATCATGGGACAATATTAAAATACAAACAACACAAGTTAAAACAAAAGTTTTTCATTTTAACTTAAGTTTTAATATTTTGCTTGTGATTTTATAGCCTAGTTATTCAATATAATCAAACTATAAATCACAGTACTATTTAATTGGCCATCGGCTTGTGTGTGTAATAAAAACAATAAAATATATAAATATAGTTATGGAAACAAAACCTCCATGGTGTCAGCCTGCACGCGAGCTATACTTAGTGTCCTCTAGGGCTATTTCTTTGTTAGTCTTGGGACTTTTGATCCCATAGTTTCAATAGTTAACTTAAGAGCCTATATTATTACCAGGTGTAATATATTTGTACACTTTTTATATATTGAGCGTAGAAGAATTGATTTTTAGCTTGACATATAATTTACATTTTTGCTATAAAATTTGGCAGCTTAATAGAGGACCAAAAATGAAACATTGAAGTACAATGTAATTTATTTAAAAACACCAAAATGTTTATGAGCCTTGCTAACATAGTGACATTAAAAAAAAAATCAATGTTTTGAATTGAAAACTTCAGTTCTTCCACTTTAAAATGACATACAACACGTTGGAAAAACATTTGAAATATTTGGGTCTCAGGACACTTTCTCATTGATGTAGATTGTAGGGCGTTACTCATTAGTATAATTAGTACATATATCTGTGTAACCCCATTAGGCAATAAGAGTCTGTGATAAAAAAAACATTAACCATTCTGGAATGATATGAACAAATAACATTTACTATTTAGGCCTACCTCAAAACAGTAAGCAAATGTTATGCTGGAAAAAATGTTTTTTTAAATTTAGAACTTCACTAAGCTACCTCAAATAAACTGAAATTTTTCATAAATGTTCTCAAAGCTTTCAATAGGCTACTATTAAAAGATATGTTTATGTGTTTAATAATTTTTACATCTTTTTATCTCCATTTTAAATAATATTTTTAAGATAAATTTCTACTTTAGAATAATAAAGTCCTTCTGGTGGTGGTAGATTGGACATTGTATGTAAGAGGTTGGTGGATTGGGCACTGTCATCTCAACTAGATGGCATTATAAACTGGTGGATTTAGTACCTATAATACTTAATAATACAATAAATTACCCAGCAGATTTTAGTTCAGTATAGGCCATCTAGCTGAATATTGGACTGCGGTAAAATTATTATTTAGTGGGGGAAAGCAAGGTTAGACACGCACACATGCAATTTTGAGTGAGTTGGCTAACGGTTTAGTTGCATCATTGAGAACAATGACCCATAATGTGAGTGCATGCATATGCAACTATCCAGTTGGCTGATTAGATAGTTTATGTTTTGCTAGACACGGTGCAAATCTAAAGTTGACCAACTTGAAAGTAACCTACAGGTTTTAATGCATCTGCGCGCACTTGCAACTAGAGTTGGCCAACTTCACTCTTCTCCGCTCTCATTTGAGTCTACATTGAAAATAATTTGTATTTCATTGATTAGTTTGCTTTGATTTGAATCAAGAGAAATGGACATCGAATGCTCCTAGTATATAATCAGAAAACATGCTTTTCCGATGATCTCTCATCTCATTCAGAAGTATTCAGTTTGTAATAAAAGCTAAGAATTTCTACTCCGACAAGAATTATTAATGTAAAAACTTAGTACCTTATAAATAAATTACATTATAACAAATGTGGGCATACTTTTTTCTTATCTCAACCTAACTGATGGTTTCTCTTCTGGAGGGATGCATTCTCTCCATTTGGTGTTCTGAAAGGTTATTATAGAGGTCCTAAGAGTAACATATTTCATCAAAACTGCTTATCCTCACTCTACAGTAGTTGAAAAATTTCTTTGGATAAGCTCGTAAGCTGTAAATCATTATATAACTTGTAGAGTTGACCTTCAAGTACTCATCAACTTGATAATGGATGTATGTATCCATTACTGTTTCTACCAAACCTGCCATGCCTAGTAAAAAAAGTTTAGTTGGACAACTTTTGTGTTGTGTGTGTGTGTGTGTGTGTGTGCCCATCTCGATCAACCAACTATTCAGTTGGCTGGTGAGCGCGAAGCTATCGTTTGGTCAATCACATAGTTGACTTGCTCAAAATTACATTTGTTAGGATGTAATTTCCTAATCTATCCTACTTTGGAAGGGAAATTGTACTGCAAGGTTCAGTGCCCAATTGGCTATAGAGAGGGGATCATGGTGCGAGGTAGCAGTGCTCAATACACCTGGGAGGGGGGTTGGCGAATGTTTGGGGCCATGGGTCAAAAGCATTGCCCAATACACCTACATCTAGCTCTAACAACATTCATCTTAGAGCTTATATCAATCATTATGTTTCACTAGCAGGAGATGAGTCTGCACACCAGACAATCATATTTTTAAAACTATAACATTAAAATACATGGACTTTTTTTTTCAAATTTCGTCCACTAACAGAGATTTGTATGAAAAAAATATTAAGTCTTTAGCAGGGTCGGTCAGTTTTGAAAAAGTTTTTCACTGTGACACAACATTATTTTTCTAGGAAAATTAAAACACTTTGTTACAGAGATAACTATTGCAGTGGTTCCCAATCTTTTTCAGCTAATACCCCTCCTTGGTAGATCATCAGATTTCTGCACCCCCACCCGCACTAGTTATTGGGATGGTTATAAAAAATTCTTAAAATTGCTGGTTTCTTTTCACTTCTTTATTTTAAATACAAAAATCACCAACATTGGCAGCATAATAGTACCGAAAAATATACACAACATTAGTGTGATGGCCGGGTTTTGCTTGCATAGGTTCTTAAATACTGGGTTTGGTGATTGATAGAGCAAATCCCATTCCACTTAATGTTGATAACGCTGTTTAGTTTTTATGAGTCAGTGTTTAAATTTCGGGGGTGCTGCCCGTGGCGTTATGGTAGCTTAAGGGGAGGGTAGAGAGGATACTTGGGTGAATCTGAGTATTGCGAGCTTGAAAATAAACACGTGCATGTGTACGAGTGTCACCCAATAGCTGCATCATTACTTAATGTTAGTCAATGTTCCAAATACCGCAAGAAAAAACTATCTTACATACTTTGTAAAAGGGATTAAAATAAAAAATAACTGTCTTCAATTCTTAGTTTTTTAATGTTATTTGCTAATTGTTCCACGCCCCCAGGTTAAGCACCACTGTTCTTTTGAGGGATGTCCATTAAAGAGGTTTCTCTCGGCATAGTAGCTTGTATCTTGATTTTATATTTAATGTCCTGAAAAGTTGCGTTTTAACTAAATGTTTACCGTTAACACATGAGGGTACAACCAAAAGGGATGGAGGACTCTACGCCTCTGTTCTATTTACGTTCTTGTCTAGATGGTTTTCTTTTAGTTCATTTAGTGACAATTATTTATTTCAGTGACAATCATTTATTTCTAGGAGCCACATATTTCCCCTTAAATATTTCGACTTGTGCAAATTCACTGTTCTCTGTTGGGCACACTATGCATTTGTTTATCCTTATACAAAATTAAAATAGGTACTAGTAGAGTAACAATCAACCCCACATGCCGCTAAACACAATAAGATACACAATTTACCTGATCACACATAGTTCTTAAATAGTATATAGCAAGCAAGCAAGCAGTCTTGTCATGGTGCAAGGCAAGGTTGACCGTCTGAAACTCTTCCTGAATGTCGCGACAAATACATTGAATGAGGAAGTGAGCATTGGCTCATGTCCAGTTCTCAGTCCATCCAACATGCTCGATGATTAAAATACCACGAGGCTCCATCACTGCTAGGGATGCAGCACTCTTCACGTTCAACGCACGTTATGGATATGTGAAAAGAAAACAACTTGGACGCTTTGTAGCCCCGCAAGCACGAGGCATACTGGTTCGGTCAACAAATGATTATTACTGCAGGCAACTCGCGCCAACAACAGCACACTATGATTGGCTTTATTGGTTTTTAAATGTTTGGGTTATCATTTAAAGTGGTCCGGCTTCTTCATTGTTTATTCATAACACCGCGTTGCAATGGAATAGTTGTCTTTAGGAACTTTGAGGGAGATTGAACTGGCCCAATACTATTGGATCTCCCTGGTCCGTCAAGTATGTTTGAGAACATTTAAACTGAAAAACTTTTAGGAGAATTTCAAACATTTCCTAGTCTATCTCACAGCTATCAAATTGGTCTAACTTTCTATTAGTTATGAAATCAGGGCGGACCTTGTAAGACTCGTTTTTAGAACGGGAAGTCTAGTGATGGATGTCCAGTAGGTAAATAAGTGTTTTATAAATATTAAACACAGGCCTAGGCCACAGACAAGTAAACACCAGACACTGTATTACGGGAGATTCGCCGCTCCTCAGTGATAACAACACTTACAAGTAAAACAACTCGTTTTAAAATGGTTAGTTGTAGAGGGGTGGCGGTCCGAGTTCACACACTGGTACCAGCACAGTACCCCTTCCCCGCTATTTCACACAACTTTTTCAGACAAGTACCTGGGTCCAAGGTGCTACTCTCTCAGTAGGCTACTGCCGATGATAGGGAGATCGAGGTTCGAATCTCTGTCGGGTGTACTGAGAGGGGTTTTTCGAATATGGTTTTTCACTCACTTCATACGCAAATGCTGGTACACTTCATATAAATATAATCCTCATAATCCAAAAACAATTAGCGTAATTAGGCGTAGTACTCAAGCGTATCTCCTGAACAGGTGGTAAGACGAGGTGCTAAAAAACAGCCTAGCCGATGGTATTTACATATTGTTTACAACTAGACAGTTGGCAAACATTCACTTGGAAAAAATAAAATAAGATCATCTACGGTTTGTAGTTTGCAGTCTGAGTAAACACTGGGGGGAAGGGGGGAGGGTAGTTAGTTACATGAATCTAGCTTTATGAATGTCGGTTTATTGACACTAGAAGGCGATTTTTGGTCGGTCTCTATTATTATTATTATTATCATCATCATCATCATCACTGCGTCTTACTGTCTGTTCGAGTTATAGGCCTAAGCACTTATTACTTTAATGAGTTAAGGATTAGGAAGGTTGAATTTAGAGGAAATGAATCCGAATTTGCGTGGAGGGAGGGTGCAAAGTTATTTAGAAAAACACCCTCAGTATATCCAACCGGCATCGAGCCGTGATCTCCTCGTCTATTGCTAGAATGATGTCTTAGATCATGCGCCACCAAAGATAGTCGTTCTCGAGTAAAATAATCTTTAGATTGAACTGTTTTTTAAAGTGCCTGCTTGATAGCGATGTAGCAATCCCCGTGTTGACAGACGCGGGCGCTCTCTCAACGAACATAGCAGTCATCAAGAAGGCTGCGAGTTTGGTGTGTTTGTATAGTTTGTCCCTGGCCTAGGCATATATTATCTTAGCACCTCGCCATTGGCCTAGATAGCTATAGGTTCACTCAACCACCTTAGGACTAATTATGTCTCAGACAGAGAGTATTCAAACAATTGAAGTTAATTTTGTTTGTTTCACCCCGTGTCAGTCCCAGTTCTTTATGCAGATGTTTTTGAATTGGTTATTATTCCTGCTCAGTTATAAAGTTCAACTTCTCTTGGGACTGACAATGTTTGCGCATTCCTATTTCGCCTTCAACAGAGCTGACAGCTGTAGTTAATTACTGTTAATATATTCCATTCAAACGATGAGCTTTAAATTGTTTTATGAAATAGAGGAAATCGACCTAAATATTGGGTGGTCACAGCTGAAAACCCTTGATCTATGATTAGTTTCTTGCTTCCTACTAACCCTTCCAAGCTGCTAGGGTAGTGATGATATATATATATATATATATATAAATATAAATATAAATATATAAAAATCCTTTCTCCTTTTAAGACACTGAAATAGATCTACTTTGGCTATCAAGAAAATAACTCACTTGGGAGCCTTTCCAGGTTAAATACCTATTTTGCTCTTCCGCTCAAAAACTGCAGTGCGATAGTAAAAAAAGGATACTCGAGTCCTTTGACATATTAGATAAGCAAAAAATTATCTTCTGTGAAGTAGAAAACGTAGGTCTCAAAGCGAAGTGGGGAAAGAGAGAAAGGAATCGTTCATACAAGGATAGCACAGCCAACATTGACCCTTGAGCCACGAGCTGTGCTTGAAGAAACTAAACAAACGTATGGGAGGCACATGTTTAAATCGCAGCTGGAGGACACTCTTGTTTCTCTCTCTTATTGTTTTGAAAGCTGTTAACATAAAAACGAATAATATAGCTTATAGCCTTACTTAACTCGACCCACCATATGAATCTATAAATGAAAACATAGCAACTAATTTATTTGTAAAGTTAATGTATTACAAGTTTCTGTGGCATAGGGTGAAAACTGACTATATAAATTATTTTTTGAGTACAATAATATAATTTAATGACTGCTTTATCATATATTCATTGCTGGTGCTCATTGCGAATGTTGCTATTTAAAACTCGTAAGAGACTTTATTACTATTGATGGAGAAGTCGGGTTTTGAATCCCGGCAGTAGCAAAATGTGTCCATTTTAAGAGTCGCTAAGTTATATAGGTGGTATTAGCACTATGCTTATAATATTATTTCACTGGTGACGTTAATGTTTTCTTTTGTAATAATAGTTACATCTTAAATTTTGTTTTATTTTAAAATGCTCTCTATTTCATTTGATTTCAGAATAGACTGTAATGCTTTTTAATTTTTGAATCTGGTAATCCTAAGGTATCTGGCCCGTATTCAAGAACGGAATTGAGTGGGCTATTAGTGTTGAGTGACGTTGATTACTCGCTAAGTACAGTGATTTGTCCAAGAAGTGACATCATAACGTGAGTGGCGCAGAAATGCAGTCCCGAGAACACTACTGCGGCACTAATGTCTGTTCAGCGTAGGAATTGTTTTCTGAAAGGCCTTTTTCCCTACCAGAAATATATTATATAGTAGGATATTGGTAGGAAAAAGACCTTTGTTTTACTACTAATCCGTTCATACTATTGCGACACCTTTGGAAATAATACCATTTGTTTTTAGGTTAGCATTTTGTTTACTTTAAGCTATTAGCTACACTTTGTATAAACTTTTTGCTGGGAGCGAACTATGAATGGTACTTTCCTGATTTAAATAATTTTATAATATTTCTGGTTCTATAGGTCAATACTTTATACATAACTAGACTTTAACAGAATTTAACTATCCGCATTTGTCAGGTTAGATTAGTTAAGATAATATAGGTTGTTTAGAAATATTTTTGAATATGAACAGATGCCCCTAATGTTACAGGAGCTAAAAGTATCTTCCATCACACCGATAAGTAGTTAATTTCTTCTAATTTTGGGACTTTGAAAAACCCTCATTTTACCAGGCCTCGCTTATAAAGAAAAAAAAATTAATACTAACTTTGTTATTTAGATTGTTCCCTTTACATTCCTGGTAAATTTAATTTTATATATTTCCTAACAAACTTTTCCTACTTCTTCTGAAACGTAATTCCGTCTTGAAATTGGTAATTTTGAAACCCCTTCCCCCTTTCCACTTTCACACGTTTTTCTCCAATGTTTTGTTTTGAATATTTTCCCACGCAAGTATGGCGTTTCACGACTTTATGGTGTACGTGTCTTGCTTGTAACATGGAGCCAGTTGTTCACTTGTACACAAAGTTGTGGGCTGGTTATGTAGTACAAGTCTTGCTTGTAACAAGG
>CABEEJ010005333.1:29155-51473 GCA_901482245.1 Timema douglasi | reverse complement strand
TGTTAACCTGCTTATTTGGGAAACTGGATAAATGAAAAACCTCTATAAGTGATAAAAAATGTTAGGTCCCTTGAGATCCCAGTTAATCAGGTTTCACTGTATTTTGTTTTCTCGGGGTAAAACATTATGACAAAATGTAAAAATATAGACATAAATATTTTTATTAAGTTAATTGAGAATAAGAAGTAACTTAGAGTATTATTCAATAAATCTTAGTTTTACATTTAGATATTACAAATATTATTAAAATGGATAGGCTTGTCAATGGATAAGAAAGTTGTTCTCGTGATAGTACCATGATTTCTATAACTAAGACTATTAAAACGAATTAATTAAGAATAATTAAAAAAAATATACATTTTATCTTGACTGCATATAATAAAGTTCCATTAATAGTTATATTCATTTTAACAGCTATCCATTAAACTGATACATTAGCAGATATAACATAATTATACATAAATAAAACCTTTAAAATTAATTATTTAATTTCTCGACAGGGTATGAAAATATACCGGATCTATCAAAAATTACTTTACTTCACATCAGTGAAACATTAAAGTATATTTTATTTAAGATAATATCTCTAATCTTCTCAACCTTGTTATATTATTATTATTTAGCACCGCGTCTTACTACCCATTCCGGTTATACGCCTTGAGTACTAATTACGCTAATGGATTAGGAATTGGGAAGGTTGAATTAGAGGAAGTGAACCCGCATTTGCGTGGAGGGAGAGTGGAAAACAATTTAGGAAAAAAACCTCAGATCACCCGACCGAGATTCGAACCTCTATTTCCCCGTCCTCAGGGGTCCAGCTCAACACGAATAGCACGTTAGCCAACTACGCCACCGAGGTTGATCTGGTAGTTTATTACTTAACTGTTATTATTATTAAGAACATATTCTGAAATTGTTGCCATGTATTTTAGTTGCAAACATCCTTGCACTACGAGTCTAATAAGAAATTAAATTAGGATCTTATATTTTAATAGTTTCATTATTTGAGGCCATCATGATTAGAATTTACACAGTGCCAGTAAACGACTTGTGAACCCTGTGGCAGATATTGGATATAAAATTATATCAAAAAAGTATGATGTCATCAAGAGCTGTATTGATAGAATATATTTATCTACTTTGATATTTAACATGGACCTAATATGGTGACTTTTACTTGCTTCTTATTTTTTCACCAAAATAAAGGTATCTTTACAATTATTAGATTTTATTTCTTCAGACTGTAGCAGCCACCTTACTGTACCTCTTTCCTTCTCCTTTCTCGTAATCAAGGAAATATTTTTAAAAATTTGAATCAATCAATGTACTCACGTAGTTCCACTTATTTCTACCAGATTACATTTTACGTTGTCTATATAAAGAAAATCAATCATCATTCCCTTCCAAAATGAACCCAATTGAATCTGTTTCCCATTCACCCTGTTCTTACAAAATCGCATGTAATTTATTCTTAAGAATCGTCTTAGTCATTGTAGACAAGTAGGAGGTAATTCCTAATGATTGAGGCAAGAACCCTTTAAGTCCAACTTACCTTCTTGCAAGGGAAGGAATACTCTTTATCAAGGTCGAATAGAAAATTAGATGAATACATAGGATTGAGAATTAATTTTAAAGGAGAAAGGGCGAACTTATTTCTAAAGTGTATCCTTGCACCTTGTTAAAACGTATCATTGGTAAAAATTAAATTATTTCAATGTATATAGGGACTTGAATGATTCGCGTTGTTCTTTAGTTACCATGTTGCAACTAGAGCGTGAAATATGATTTTTTTTTTTCATTTAAAAGTTTTCGCCGTCATCTGTTTGTTGTCACGATATCTTGCATTCTTCCTGGACTTGTGACTTAATATCTCTGACACTGCACAATGTATTACAGCAACAACCTCGTGTGTGTTTATAGAATAAGATTTTGTTAGGAATAAATTTTCAGGTAATCAATGTTTCTTGGGGTAAACATTTATAACACTATACTTAATTATTAAAAAATATTATTTTCATATATAATGAGTTTATCTATTAGTAGTGAAAGTTGTAGACCACATGAGCTGACTTAGCAAATAAATATATGCATATATAATTATACATTCATATATATTTATAAATACATATGTATATACATCAGGAGCTGGTCATGAACTCAGCACTTTGGTTGGTTAGTGCTACCTGCACCATCTGGTAGAAATCCCATCTACTAGGGAAGTTCAGGTAGTGTGGTGTGTATACATATATAAAGTTAGTAAACACATTTATTTTTATTTAAATATAAGCATATATATGTCATAAATGTTTTTAGTATATTGAATAGCAATTAAAAAGTTCCCTTTTACATATATCTGACTTAAGTGATCAAAGCTTTGATCACAAATTAAAGACATAAATTATTACGAAGTATAAAATACTTAAATGAATAATGTTGTAATATGCTCGGTTGTTACACGTACTAAATACTAAGCTCACCTAATCTAGTTTGCCAGTGACGATGATTTAGAGGTTCTAATAGCCAGTCGAGTATGTCTTTGCTAAACGCCCTTCATGAAAATGTTAAGATGTTTCCTCTGAATTCCACCTTCATGATCCCTAAGCCATCAGTGTAGTTAAATTTCGGTAGTCAGGTTGGTAGTAAGAATTGTAAGGGGAACAATGAGGTGGGTGATGAAGGAGGAGTGTAATGATTATTTTTTTCAATACTTCCCTTGTATTAATTATTTTATTATTGATGTATTTCTTATGTAGAGCCTCGCCAAACTTTTGAGTTGAGTTTATTTCTGCCATCACCATATTTTATATAATACATAACTAGCATTTTACTACGGCTTCGCTTGCTTTAAACAATACATCAACACCTTTTACAACATTAAATACTACACAAAAGTTTTGAAACCTAAAGTCTATCGACGATTTTAATGTAATTTAACCCACCTCAGTGGCGTAGTTAGCTAACGTGCTAGTTTCATGTTGAGCTAGACTACCGAGGACGTGAAGATCAAGCTTTCAAATTTCGCTCGGGTGAACTGGGGTGGTTTTTCCTAAATGGTTTATCTCTCTCTCTTTCTCTCTCTCCCTCCACCCAAATACGGGTTCACTTCCTCTATATTAAACCTCACCAACTTCTAGAGTGGTTGAAAGTATTATTATAAGCGTTTATGAACACTTTTTTATTGAAAATATACTTTCACACAATAATTAATTACAAATGGGTTGGCACTAGTAACTTTCAGCTAACGTCTACAATAAAGGACCTTTTTTTAGCTGTCACTTACCTATGTAATATAGTCAAGAGTAGTGTGTTATGTACGTACGAATATTCACGAAGAAATACGAGCTCACCTGTTACCTCCCGCTCCTTATAATAGCTCATATCACGTGCCATCTCATGTAATTACCCGCAACACCAGCCGCGACTCAAGTCCACTGCTTGTGCTCAATTTTTTCAAAACAGTCAAACAAACTAACAAACAGACAGTCGAATGTAAAAACAGATTTTTAGAGATCTATTTTACATTTTGCATAAAGAAGAATTCTGTTTGATATCCTCCTTGTTATAGTTCATTTGTTGCTCTTTAATCATTATGCCGGGTTAGTAAATAAACTTTCATAATTTAAAAAAAGATAAATATGAACATCTCATTGGCTAGATATCTACAAATTTTAAATTAGTCTTTAGTGATTCCTAATACCCCAGGACTTGGGTTGAACCCCAACCTCATGGGTCAGAGTCAAGCACGTTAGTGCCCATTCAACAATGTTGGCGTCCTTGTGATATTCACCTACATAAACGTAAAGATGAGAACCGTTTCAACACAACACGTGGGGTCTAGCACGATCAGCATACGTCAAATTACTAGTAGTTTATGGTTTGCTAGGAATACTTCGTAGGCGTTGTAGGTCAGGCCAAACACTAGACAACCGTACACTCAGAGAAATAAGTGTACAATGTATACGTACTGTACGTTTAACCCAGTACACCCCATCAACGGTGGGGATAGCATATATACAGTTGGAGAAAAAAATGTTAACATATTTAATAACAATATACCTTTTCTATTTTAACTAATAAATGCTTCAAATTAAGCTTAAAACAAAAAATAGACAATCTCTTCATACCATTGAGTTATTCAATTTGTTTTAAGTTCTTAAGATGACTACCATTATATCAAATCAATTGTTGTGTGCACTTCTGAAAACGTGATACGACTTTTCATAATGCATCTTGTTGAATTGCTTCAACTTCCACTACAATTCTTTCTTCAAGGTGATTGACTCTTTTCATCTAGCGTGGAAATGCATAACTATGATAACAAACGGTTATCTTCAATAATTTTCTATTGTTTGGCAATTTTCTTTTCGGAAACGGTTTGCTCAAGATTAGAAGCATGTTGATTAAGCTATTCTTTTTATATACACACCTCCTCTATGATTTTAACAATGATCCAATATCGACACAATTGACCTTTTTCAATAGAAAACTACTGGCTTCATAACAAAAAATAAGAAAATGTAACAATTAATAAACGTCGATACATTATCTTAGAAGGGGTGTTGAAAATATTAACATAAAAATTTCACTCGTTCTCAAGAAAACTGGTATTTCCAAACGTATGATATTTCTGCAAGACCTGTCTGGTAGTAAATATTTTGCGGACCACCTCTATTGATGTTCAGGCTGTATAGGTCGTTACCACATTGTGATGGAACTACAGTTTTTTAGAATCCATGTCAATGGTGGTGTTTCGCAAAATGTTTCCTGGTCTGTTTTACGATTTGGAGACATTGCCTGGCCACCACGTTCACTAGAATTAACACCTCTGGAATTTTTCTTGTGTGATGGAAGTTGAAGCATTTCAACAGGATATAATGCAAAAAGTCATGTCAATATTTGAGAAGTACGTACAACAAGGTATTGCATACAATTGTGGCCATTTTAAGGACGTTAAAAAAAATCAATAATTCCAGGGTATTTAGAAAATTATCATAGAAAATTGTTAGTCTTTCGTTGTTATTTCAAGCTTAACTTGAAGCATTTAGTTGTTGAAATAGTCCAGATATATTGTTATTAAATTTGTCAATACTTTCTGCCCCACTCTGTATAAGTGGCCGCTATAAACATCTACCAGTTCTACTCTCATGTATACTGTTACTAAACCCTAATCCGCACGTACATATAAAATGGTTTTCTGTCACTTTGGCAGTCAAAATTTGTACAACAAACAATTTGGTTTTAATTTTTTTTTTCGTTTAACCCTTGTTATATCTTCTGCTGTCAGTTATCAGCCCTCCTATAACGAATGGACTCCAGTTACTGAAGCAAGAATGTAAACTACAGTATAAATGTAAATAAAATTATATATTTATGATCTAATATTTTTGGTTGGATAGTAAAATATATACATTTTTGCCATATTTTTTATATTTGTTGCACCATACAACTTAAGTTATGGTAAAGCTATCATTATTAACCAAAGAGAAATATTTTATTTAACTATGCATAAGAGAAGGGGAAAATCATTATTAACAAAGAAGATGAATGGTAAAATTCAACAATGTAAATAAAAGGTTGTTAGCCTAATATCATTTGTTTGATGAATATACAAATAATTGGCATACTATTTATATTTTTTGTACCATGCCCCTAAAGTAAGAGTTAAGTTGGCATTATTTGTAACTAGAGATAAATATTTTATTTATAGATATATTTGTAGCAATTGTTCTATTCGTTACACCATACTACTAAAGTAAGAGCTGAATTAAGAGTACTTGTAACCAAAGAGTTATATTTTATTTACATAAATAATTATTATCAATTCTTTCTAGCCTGAGGCCAGGTCGGTTTAGTATTCTTCGTCCAATCTCCTACATCCATCCACCATTCTTCTTCCTTTAACTGTTTCCTTTCATCTCCTTTCTCTTGCACATTTTATGTTTTCTGTTTCTCTAATCTCTTTCTTGGTCTCCCTTAAGGTATTTCTCTGTTTATTTCATTTCCATAATTTTCTTTATTTACATATATACACTCATGCACAAATCAGGGTTCCCATGGTGATGTAAACAATGAATGAAAAGCCGAAAATTCTCTGGGAATATCAGATTTTCATTGGATGCAACCATTTTTGGTGATATCTTGTACCTATTAACTATAAAATGAGAAGTTGTTTGTTAAAATTTGTCCAGCCGTTTCCTCGTAATTTTTTACTGCCATAAATGGGCTTATCAAATTATATAAAATATATTCCGGAAGGGCGGTAAGTCTCGGTGTATAGAACGTTAATTTTGTATAGTAATAGAAGTATTTATACTAACAAAACCTTCACCTGAAGCTCACGTTCGTTGACAAATGATTATAATTGAAAATAGCCTGCTTTAAGGGTCAAATGGTCTAAGGAATTACAATCACAATAGACTGGACTGCCAATGACAGGGATATCGGGATTCGAATACCATTCTGGTGCACTGATGGTGTTTTCACCTAAATGGTTTGTCATGGTCCCTACACGTAAATTGCTGGTGAGGCGCTACTTATTCTTCGGTCTTTTTCAAAGCGTGTTAGTACACGTTAAGGCTATATGAATATAGAGTCAACTCTAGATAACTTGGACCTCTATATCTCGGACTTCAGATAATTTGGACCAAGTTTTCCGAAATTAAAATGTTAAACAGTAAAACGTCAGTCACATACTTGCAGACTAAATCTATGGCTACACGGAGCTGACCCGCATCGCATTTTCTAGCAAGTGGCTACAAGAGACGCACCGCATTTTCTAGCCCGTTAGCTAATAATTAAGAATGTTTGTTGTTCAATAAGTTGTTGTATATAATATTGTTTATCTTGTACGTAATATTGGAAACAATGACTACAGCGTCACACGTGCATCGGCTGTGAAAGAAATGCCTAGTATTACAAGTGATGAAACAGTGACTGCCAATCACTGTGAATAATCGCTGGTATAAGTCACTGCTCTTTTAAAATTAAGACAACTGTAATCACCGATATGGTAAAATCACGGTTTTGCCCATACCTACAGTGCTTAGGGGTTAGCATGAAAACCAAGTTCGGAAGCTCCCGAACATTTATTTCCGGTGGTAGGTGGCTACACGGTCCGTACCGCATCGCAAGAGTGCGGAGCAATGCTCTCTCGATGATTCGTCCGCACCATTGCCTTGCGGTGCGGTAAGGCTGCATGTAGCCTGTCCTAAAAATGTTATAGAAGTAGTGTAATGTAGGGGGCTGGAGGAGATCTGGCAACGCAGCGCTACTATCCCTCCCTTATCGCCCCCGCATATACAGTACGGTATATAAGTAATATAGGCCTATTGTAATCTCAATCTTTCCCATTCCAGTACCTAACTTTTTTATTCGTATATGTGTCTTAGCCGATATGTATTGTCTACCTCGTCACATCAAAGTATAATTTTACTTTATATAAAATATTGGTTTACATTTCTTAGGTACAACTTTATTCTGCCTCTATAAGACGAACTTTTCGTAACTTGTACCAACCTCAGTCCCTTTTAATACTAGTTATCGAGAGTTGACTATATATATGTATATAAAAGTCATATTCACCCCGTTAGCGTAGCTATAGTACTATAAAGCCACAAAGATTTTAACTCTAATTTTAATTTTTACCCCCCAAAAAATTCAAAATGGCGGAGCAAATTTAAAGTCGGTGCGGACCTTTCTTTGGAGGTCTCTTGTGGATAAATGGTTAAGACCTATAAAAAAAACGGCTCTGTAGTATATATCTGTAAAACTTTATAGGCTAGAGTTAAAGTAAATTTTTCTATAAGGTCTTCTTTAGAAAAATTAGCTATCTACGCTATTGCAGACGTGCCATCGATTTATCTTAGGCGCCGGACTGTTCTTGGATCGACCATCTAGCGTATGGGCGTTCCGAGCCGAAGGTCGTCTCTTTCTACAACGTGTAGGAGTTTATTAATATTAATATGGTTTGCAAGGCGATTGTTCTGCCACGTTCACCGGGGTGTGAAGTCCCATTGTCTAGGTTACATGCGCCGCCGCTCGTTGGCGTGAAAAATGTAGGGGGCACTTCTTCCTCGAGGGCCCAGCAAATTAGGATCGGGCTGACACAACGCACTGGCATTTGCGCTCTCTCTCTCTCTCCAGCGAAGAGTGGAACGATAGAAAGAGGATACTTCTTGGCGAGTGAGCCTTAAAAACACTTGCAGATGTTTTACTACCGGTTTCCTGCTGACCGCAATAAGAGTTGCGGCGAAGAGGCCAATATAGTCGGTGCGTCATAGGAAATACCTAAAAAAGACCATATATGGGCCGATTAACTGTGAAACTAGATAAAATATTTTTGTATAAACAAAATATATATATAAGTGTGGATTTTGGCACTCTCCTATTGAAAACAGAAATATCGGTGATAGTTTAATAATTAGGCCTGTTTTAATTAAAAATAATGTTTTTTTCAATTTTGTTGTATTTTTAAAAATATGGTAAAGTGGCACATCGTAGTGCACTTTACTGTATTTTCTGTTTAACTCTAAACGGATATCTGTGAAACTGTTCCAGTGAATGTTTATAAATAAAACAAAATTGGATAGTAATTGTTTTAATTCATGTATTGTCAAAAGAAGACTCAATAAAAAAAAGCACTTTGTTACGTTTTCTGGTTAAAGTGTAATCCATTGCTAATAATCCTGTTAATTTGGTCACTATAATGTTCTTAACCCATCAGTAGTCACTTTCCAATTTGTTACATTATTGGTCACGTGGTTAAGAGCTGTGACCCGAAATTCTAGATTAATTATTACTATTACAATAATTATTAATGAATCTAATTATTTTACATACTTTTATTTGAATTTTATAAATTGAATTAAAATGAAAAAAAAAAGAAATTTTAAAGTGAAATAATATCTTTAACAAAATTTAAAGTGAAATAATAAATTTTAAAAACAATCGACACATACATATTTTAAATGATCATGACACATCCATTTTAGGCAAAACTTTAAACATAATTTTCAGCACCATTTTTGCGTTGTTTTGTCCCGATAACGCGTAGCAACGACCTTAAGAACCTTTTCTTGCTTTTGAGGATTCCTTTTCTCTCTGTGGGATGCCAAGGAGGACACATGCCCGGCACCTTAGTTCAATGGGTGGTTGTGCCACTGTTGATCTATATTGAATCTGTGGTTTTATTATTTCCTGGTGACCTGACGGTCTAGAGGTAAGGTGTCAGACTTCTATGCTGGCGGCCGGGGTTCAATCCTCGGTCCCGGCAAAGATTTGTCTGATTGCCAAACCCTTCCTTCACNCCAAGGAGGACACATGCCCGGCACCTTAGTTCAATGGGTGGTTGTGCCACTGTTGATCTATATTGAATCTGTGGTTTTATTATTTCCTGGTGACCTGACGGTCTAGAGGTAAGGTGTCAGACTTCTATGCTGGCGGCCGGGGTTCAATCCTCGGTCCCGGCAAAGATTTGTCTGATTGCCAAACCCTTCCTTCACCTTTGACAAGACATCTTGTGAATGTGGGGAATGCCAGGCCTCCACCGTGGTTCGGATTCCACGTTAATCTGCAGGTCCTCCATTTCATCTCACAATCACCCTACCATTACACATTAGCGTAAGTGCGTATAACCCGAACGGGTAGTAAGACGCGGTGCAAATAATAATAATATTATTTTATTAGCCAAACCTTCTAGGAAGTCATTTTTTCTCATTTTAGATTTTTTAAATTTGATTTGTATATACACAATGCATCGATTGCAGAAATGTTTCATAAATTAAAAATGAACACCATTGGCCATCGACGTGTGTTTATTGAACCATCGTAAGATTGAATGAGTTGATCGAGTAAATAAATCTACACCGATTCTCGTCATATTATAGAATGTTATCATTACTAGTTTTTACGACTCACCTGTTTCTTGTTCGAATATATCATCATGATGCAAAGATGATAAAACTAGACGGATGTATATTTTAGGACAGTATGAGACTAACGATATTTCTTCTTGGAACCCAAATAATGATGACTTTCGTCTCGTTATCTTAATTAAGCTTCACACGTTTGAAATCTTTAGAATTAATTATGATATATATTGCAAAGCTCAAAAATTACTTAAACTTCCTGACATCTTAATTCCAACCCCTAAATTAAATTTTTAATATCTTGGGTGTTAAATTTTTCTAGATAAGAAAACATCATATATTAAAAATAAAGAAGATATTTGATAAAAATTAATGATTTATTGTTAAGAACCCCTTTAATAAAATCATATTTTGTTCGTGCACACCAATTGGTACATAGATAAAGGCATTGTCTCGTATAAGAGTGTTTGCCATTGACGAATAATCTGGATAAAATGATATATTTGTTTCTAAATGGTTCCCTACGCACCCCTTTAACCCCACGAAAATACGGGTTCATTTAATGTTAAATATACCTTACACAACCAAGTTTTAATATGTGGGTAGCCCGATGGCTAGTAGTACATGTTGCACAAAATGTCGCTATTAAAAAAGTACAGTTTCCCAATATTTATTTTACTAGGGTAAAAATTAAACAAATCAAAACACTGTCCAATTTTCATATAAAGGACCATATCTGATACCTAGAATATGCCACTATTCTATGCTTTTTGTAGGAAATTCGTTTTGGAAGGCCCTATCTCGTACCATAATCCTAAATCCCGGATAAAAGGTCTTCAGAACCGACTTCCCACTACTGTTTTGGAAGTTANAGAAAAACTACTAGATCTACTTTCACCTAATTATACGTCAAGTCATGCTATCTTTGTCAGTCATTTTTTATAGATATTATCAAAATATTTCCAATTGACTAATCATAATCATCATTATCAGGTCCTGTCTCGAACATATGTATCTCAATTTACTCTTGCCCTCCGCCACTTAACATCCTCCACGTCAGACCAATGCATTCCTCTCTTCTCCATAATCCTCCTCACTCCCTTCAGCCACCTGTTCCTGGGTCTTATTCTTGGTCTTCTAAACCCAACCTCCATTTAGAGTATCCTCCTTGGAATCCTCTTCTCTTAAATCCTCTTCACATGTCCTTACCAACTCAATCTCACCTTCTCTATCCTATCCTGCAGGGTACCTCCTTCCCTCCCTCTCTCTCTCACCTTTTCATTTCTCAAACTTTTCATTCTTGTCACACCTAGCCTATTACTGAGAAACGGTATTAAAAGCCGAATTAATAAAAATCACACACACACAAAAGATAGAATACTATAAATTTTGGCCAGAAGAAAATATATTTTTTATTTTCTAAAATGGCCTTCCTAAGAACATTGCACTTAGTCGTACATATAGTTTTGGCGTGTTAATATAAAAATGTCAACGTTCATACAGAACGAATTCTTACCCAACTATAATATACCTCTTCTGTAATGAATGTGAGACCGTGTAAACAAAATCCAGCGGTTATTCCCACAGACGAAGCCGCTCGCACACCTCAAAGTAAAGCCGATTTTTCTCACGGTGAGCACGGTCTGCTCTTACACATTTTACAAAAGATGTATTGTTTACTTGTAACGCAATACCTATTTCGTTTCGTCTGCACCGCAATAATTTAATTTTTTTCCCCCCTCGTGTGCATCACGTCGTATCACCCATTCACCCATTCAGAGTGTCCACATATGTATACTAATTGATAGGGATTAGGATAGTATAATTTAGAGGAACTAAACCATTTACCTAAATGGAGAATATGAAACCATTTAGGATAAACCACCTTAAATATACCCATCTAAGAATCAAACACGACCAGCTTCGGTGGCCACATGGTCTAAGGCACCCTATAACAACAGACTAGACTGACGATGATAGTGAGATTTAGGATTAATCCCAGTCGACTGTACTAAGAGTGGATTTCCAAAATGGTTCCCCACTTTCACTTCATAAGAATGCGGGTATAGTTCCTCTAAGCTCAAATTTCCTCATTCTTATTACATTAGCGTAGTTATAACATAGGCGTGTCGCCCAAACGCAGTAAGACGCAGTACAAAAAATGATCCCCGAACTCATCAACGTTAATTCAGTCAATTTCGCTATAGACAACTTAGTTAGAACAGGGCCATACATTCAGAGTACCTATGATAATGCCATTTCGGGGTACCTTCTTCAAACTTAGGCCTGATAATTAATTGAATGATATCTATTGATTTTTATTAATATAAACTTTAAAATATGTCTATATAAAACCTTTACTTACATTATTGATTTAATTTAAAGTTATTTAAATCTCAATCTAAACAATTATTCTTACAGTCATGAATCCACAACTGGCCAGACCTGAAAAATACATCATTATAGGAAAATATAAAATAATTATATAGAAAAACAATAATTATAGCTTAAAAAAAGTAAGTAGAGATATTAAATTGGTACAATGAGGTATATTGATTAAAATCAACTAAGTTAATAATTAAATTAAATATTAAAAATGATATGTTTAGAAAATCAGCAAAACATATTCAATGTTTTGTAAAATCAATAAAGAAAAGTTGTCAATATCAATTTGGTATGACTGAAGCAATCGGTTACTCTAAGCCAAGAATGTCTTGTCGTATGGTTGTAAGTAAAGACGCCACAGTTCTAATTATTTAAGGTCTGAGTGCTAGAAACGTTATTAGGTGTACTTTCACGTACTTATCGTCAGATCATATAATCTTCAGCTGTCACTTTTGTTTATCGTATGCTATATATGACCGGGAGGGACATGGCATCCATGATCAGTCGCCTTATGTGTAGAAATATTAGTCGCTGTGATGGCACAGAACGTTGCCCAGGCTACACCGTAGGAGATTGTCTACATGTAGTACCCTCAATTATATGATACGATGATGATGAATATGAAGGTGTGGGGCGAATAAGAGTCTTAACCATAACTTAATCCTTGTTAACAAAACCCTGGTAACCGTTGGATCATTTCTCTTAAGGGAAAAAAATCCAAGTTACCACCAGCCGTAAAAGAACCCGGGACTCCAGGGTTTGTAGTCAGGTGTATTGATCGCTACACCATGGGGCAAGTGTTATTTAAAATAAAATAATTTGTTATCAATGTTTACAGTGAATAAAAGGTTAATATTCTCTAAAAGTATGGTGGTGACCTGGCGGTCTAGGGGTAAGGTGTCAGACTTCTGTGCTGGCGGCCGGGGTTCAATCCTCGGTCCCGGCACAGATTTATCTGATTACCAAACCCTTCCTTCACCTCTGACAAGACATCTTGTGAATGTGAGGAATGCCAGGTCTCCACCGTGGTTCGGATTCCACGTTAAACTGTAGGTCCTTCATTTCATCTCACAATCACCCTACCATCACACATTAGCGTAAGTGTGTATAACCCGAACGGTTAGTAAGACGCGGTGCTAATAATAATAATAATAATAATAATCTAAAAGTATGGTATGGGGAAAACTATCAATTTTGCCTTTCCCTCCCTTCCATGTACCATAATACCATCGAAAAGGGTCTGCAATAATATTTGTCCAACCAAAATGAAATACTATCAAGTACTCCACTTCCCATCACCGGTCTAAACTATCCGGAACTAGCTACTATAATTAGATGGGGTAGAATTTACAGGAAATGTATAAACACTTGTTTGGAAGTAGGGGATATAAAATATTTTTAAGGATAACCACCCTCAGTACACCCTCCAGGATCCGAAACCAGACATCCCCACAGTGCTCTAGTGGACACTTGTCCTATCTCATTTGTTATTATTTTTATTATTACCGCGTCTTACTACCCGTTCGGGTCATACGCACTTACGCTAATGTGTAATGGTAGGGTGATTTTGAGATGAAATGGAGGACCTACAGTTTAACGTGGGATCCGAACCACGGTGGAGGCCTGGCATTCCTCACATTCACAAGTGGTGATTAATACACGTTTTGTCAGAGGTGAAGGAAGGGTTTGGTAATCAGATAAATCTGTGCCGGGACCGAGGATTGAACCCCGGACCCCACCATAGAAGTCTGATACCTTGACCCTAGACCAACAGGTCACCGATCATCTCATTTGTTAGTGAAGGGAGTGGGGTTCTAGCCCCTATAAGGTGGAACTACCACTCACCCTCCATGCAAATTCAGGTGTACTTCCATTACATATTTCTCGTCCTTTCCACATTATTATGGGATATTTGGACGTCAATTATTATTATTAGCGCCGTGTATTACTACGCGTTATGGTTTGTAAGCATATGTAATAATTACGCTTTAGTACAACCTGAACACCTGAACAGTTTGTTAAACGTGGTGCTAAATAAAAAAAAACACTAATGTGTTAAGGATGAACAAAAGTTTAACTAGCCAAAGTGTATTCATATTTGCACGAAAGGAGCGTGGAAAACCATCTATGAAAAACACCCTCAATAAATCCTATACCCGACCGAAATTTGAATCCTAAACTCCTCATTACTAGCCCAATATATTGTGAGAGTGATGCCTTAGGGCACCTTCAGACAGAACCACTTAACAACGTCACTTTTTGTGGCCGCCACCAGTGGTGGAGCCAACTACTTAGACCGGAGGCAAAACTACTTTTATATAGCTATAGCTGGGGTTGTTTGGGAATCCACCAATTTATTTCTAATATTTGCAAACAGAATCGCTTTTCAGAAGCGTCGCTAAGTGCCGCTAAGTCTGAAGGTGTCCTTATAATATTCGGATTCCAAAGCCGGTGTTAATTCATTCCTCAACCGCCATTAAAAGTATCAATACTCATCTCATTCTTATGTATTTCAAACTCTTACGTAATAGTTTTTCACAGGTTTCGTCTTGAGCTGGGATCCATTTCAATCAAGTAAAAAATGGCCACCTAGACACGGCGATAAAACAAAACAAAAAGAAATTATCCTTTCATACAATATTATCCATAACTGTTCAGTGGAAGATCATTGGTTCTTAATGTCAAAGGTTCATGGTTTGAGTTCCGTTTACAGGTTTACATTTTTTATTTCTTAGAACCATTATTTATGTTTACAAATATTATTTATTTAATATTATATCGTTTGTAGAATGTGACAAAACTTCTAATCTTAAGTGACATGTTTTGCTCCATCTAAAAGTGTAACATAACCATCCTCAACAGGCCCAATGTTGTTACTATAAGTTGTACCCAGACAGCTTAAGATAAGGTATATTCTTCCATCAACATAATTTAATTTGTGTTGTTATTTATTGGATGCTTGGAGTTTTAAAATAGTAGTTTCAATATGAGATTAATTCAAAAACCTGTTTTTAAAACTTGTTTCAAATTAGAATAAAGTACTTTCAGGTTTGGGTGTTAAACTAGTTTGTCAGACTCTGACAGCTCAAATTTAATCCCTAATAAGATGTACAGGTTCTAAAAGAAGGTTATTTATGTATACATATACATGAGTATATCGTCACGTGTGAGAGTTTAAAAAACACTATGCATACAAGCCAGTACAAATCGTTCGATCATCAACGCTTAGTCCTAAGAGCAGTAGTTTTCAACATTCTTGAACTGGTGGGCACACCAATATAGATAGCAGCATCAACTTGTCTGGTTTATCAATGGCAGGGAGGTTGGGGTTTAAATTCCAACCAGGTGTACCGAGGTGTTTTTATTCAAATTTTTCTCCACTCTTCTTTCACATAAATTCAATTTTAGTTTCCTCCACTTTACTACACTAATAAAGTATGCGGATAGCCCAAGAGAGTAGAAATCTATTTGGTTGTATGCTTATCTATTTCACATATTGTTTAACATATATATTTTTTATCTTCTGGTTAAACTAGGAAATTGCACCATGATATGATGCTGAGCTACTTATCCTAAAGGTGAAACGTGCTATTATTAATACCCACTAATATCTGGTGCAGGTAAATCAGGTATATACGTATATAGTGGACCCTAAAACTAGTAGCTTAGAGCTCGGCTAACCAAACTTTATTAAAAGAAAGCCTACGAGACTTTGAGGTCAACACTCCTTGCCATTCTGCTACCAATAAAAATGCCAGTCGCTGGTATTATGACTCATGATAAAGGGGCGGGAAAGACCTTTATTTTTAGCACCGCGTCTCACTATCATTTGGATTATACGCTTATGTACTAATTAGGTTAATGGTTTGAGTAATGAGAAAGGTTACATTTCTAGGAAGTTTACCCATATTTGTGCGGAGCAGTGACGGCTCGTGTATAGGCACTGTGGAACTGCAGCACCCCCTATTTCCACTTGATATTATCGATAACATTTAATATAATGAGTCCTTATTTCTTTAATTCTTTCTTTATTTTTGTAGTACAATATATATTCCTTAAACTTAATGTCATTGCTTCAGTAGCCATCTACCAGTTTATACAAAAAATACAAAAATATTTGTATGGAACTGTGCGCTCCACAGTGCCAGCGACGTGATGTTTGACTGTTGTGTGTACAATCACATAAGAGGGGTTGGGGAGGAAGGGAGGACTGCCAGGTAGAGAGAGCACTGTTGCTCTCGCAGTGCCGGCTCTGGCGTGATAGTGGAAGTTAGTTTTTTTTTTACTCAGAGTGTGTTGTGCTTAAAAACCGTGTACCATATTCTTGATTGTGATAAAGTGTAGAATTAGATTACTATTCTGCTTCCAGCTATTCTATTTGATAAATTTTTTCTGTTTTTTTATTTAACAGAAAGACTAAATGAGCTTGCAGTACTTTTAATGGAGAAAAATTTCCTCAATTGTCATCCATGGAACAAGGAGGAAATTATTGAACTTTTTTCACAAATTAAAACAAAAATAATGGATTTCATTTTTAAATGAATAGATCAAGCTTGAACAATAACAATTTAAGTTAAAGTAAGTAGAATTATTTTTGTTAAGATTTTATCATGTTCCTGAATAAATTTTCTTTTTTTATATATATATATTTCTTTGACACAATTTTAAAACAAAGGCTAAACATTTTCTAGAGCAGCTCTCCCACTAATTTTAGCTACGAGCCACCACTGTTGTAGAGGGAGAGTAGATACCCATTTTGTAAAAAAAAATACCATCAGTAGACCAGACCGTGATTCGAACCTCGATCTCTCCGTCATTGGCAATCTAGTCTACTGCGAGAGTAGCTCGTTTAAACATGCGGTCTCCGAAGCGGGCAGGAAACACTTTGAAGAATAACAAAAGAGATTCGTTGTGTAATCCAGTCGAGATAATGATCATAAGGTT
Source organism: Timema douglasi (assembly GCA_901482245.1). NCBI lineage: Eukaryota > Metazoa > Arthropoda > Insecta > Phasmatodea > Timematidae > Timema > Timema douglasi. The sequence continues at coordinate 34,278 of CABEEJ010005333.1, read as the reverse complement.
GACACGAAACTTAATTTAAATCTAACTAACATGTAATTAACCAATCTACTTCAAGTGGAAGAGTGGATGGACACAGTTAAGATGCTCTAGATACTTGTTTTGTTTTGTTCTTAGGATTTATTTGAGTTCCACTGCTTTTTCGGTACCATCTCGATTGATGAAATAATTTCGAGTAGTTATGTCATGGGATTGATATTCAAATAATGTTGCAATCACTGGAAGAATATTTAATATAAAGGTTTTAGTTCACCACATATTAGTCGAGGCCATCGAGGCTATACGTGTTTTAATTATTATAATAAAGTAGAGATAATAACGGTAGAATTTAAAGAAAAATATACCAACATTTACTTGAAGGGAGTGTGGAAAAACCTTAATGAAAAACATACAATACCCGACTAGGATTTAACACATTCATCCCCATAAAAAGATACTAGACGAGCCTGACATCTAGTCCACGTAACCACTGATGCATATGTATATATGTCTTAATAATCCAAAACCCACTTTAGTGGCTAAATGTCTTAAAGCGTCACTCTCGTGTTAGACCGGCCTGCTGAATATGGGAAAGATCTGAGCTATAGTCCCATTCGGGTCTACTTAGGGTGTTTTTCCTAAATAGTTTCCCATCCTTCTTCCAAGTAAATGCGAGTAGATTTCCTGAAAAATACTTCCTTTTCATCATAACCCCATTAGAGTAATGATCATATATGCGTGTAACCTGAAGGGATTACGACATCGTGATTAAAAAACCATTGAAATATTGTTTGTTTAGTAAACAAATGAAATATTATTTTCTAATTAATGAACTGTCACGTTCATCTTGCCACCCCCGTGATAATTTTGGGTGTTCAAACACAATCATTAGCCTAATGATATATACGTCTGGGTTTTACCTTACGAATATCAATTGAATCTTGCGGTAAGATTATGAAAACAATGGCGGTCAATATAATTATTAAAGTGATATTCTGGCATCGTATTATTTTTCATTTTTGGTTTAGTCCAAGCCGCATTGTTAATAGTGGGGGGAAATGTTTTTGATTGTTTGTCGCTAAAGGGAGTTTTTATCACTTCACTGAGTTTTTATTTTCTCTCGACACCTTGGAGAGAGAAGTCCTGTGATCGTCGAATAAACCTGAACTCAAGATTTTGATAAATGTCAACGTTTCATAAGCCCCTGAAAACGAAAAATATTGTGTATGTGATTCTGTCTGTCTGTTTGTATCTCGGAGTAGATCAAAAATCATTTTAGTAATTGAATTAAAACTAGGGATCTAGGGCTTTTCATAATTAAATGTCTAGCTTTTTAAAAAAGGGTAGTAGACTCAACGTAAAAAAAGAAAAAATACATATATTTTTTCTAAGGACATTGTTGATTAAATATTATATCCCTTATTTAACATTTCTAAGGAAATGACATTCTATTTTTGTTACATGAAAATGACTTTTAAGTTACATTACATAATCAGAAATGTCCAATTTTAATCATATCCCTACAATTATTTCAGATACGAAATAACTTACCACTGTAAAATTATTGTAGTAGGGGAGATCGGGGGGTAAGGGGGCACGGCATAATTCATTAAAATATTTTTACATCTTCATTTTAATGAAATATATAATCATATTTTATAGACATATTCATAAATGGGTTTCAAAATAAAAAATAAAAATTTAAGTTTATGTGGCAAAATTTAATGTGATGTCATTCAATTCTAACCTTGTCATGTATTTGTCGCAACGCACCACAGAGGTGGCAAATTGCAACACATTTTACAAACATATATAATGAGGAAATGCAACAAACATTTAGTAGTACATTTAGTCTACTTTAATGTTTAGTTAGGTTATTATAAATAAATGTCATAATTACAGTTTACTCATTATTAATAATAAAAATGATTCTCTTTAGCAAAATGTCAATATGAATAATATTTGCAGACATTACTCGTAATCCCCCATTTCCTATTTAATTTGAAATCACATTTCACGCTTTATCTTTTCAGTTTTAATATTTTAATGAAAGAATATTTAATAGTGAACATAAAGTTTTTAGCTATTTTTATAATATACATAGAGCCATTTTAACCCCATTTTTAATTATAATCAAGGAAGCTTTACGTATAACATCTGTGTTCACTTTTCGTTATTTAGTTTTTCTGAATTATGTGACATAATTGATCTGTAAATGTAAGTGTAGGTCATAATCTCAATATTTGGATAGAGAATTTCAGTTAGAAACATGAGTCTTTTCTAAAAAGTTAAATTATTGTAGGTTGTTAAAACTAAATAAATAATATCCTTTGAAAACATAGCCATTATGAGAATATTACTTAGGCTTTGTCTTATCTTTAGAGTAAAACATAATAAGTTTTAACATTTTAACTTACTATATAACTTATAACTAGACAAAATAAATTATAAGCGTTAATAAATACAATGCCTTTATTTATACGCCAGGATAAATTGTAACCATTTTTTCAAGACTCCGGGGTGAGTTACGGCTCCCCCAACTGGGTTTTAGGATACAAAACCCAAGAAAAAAATCGTGAAATTCTAATTACTTATCCAATAAAGCATTAGTCAAATAATAACATAACACTTTTTTATTTCAACAACAGATAGATCATAAAAAAATATTTTTCTTCCAAATATTAAAAAACAAACAAAAAAGGCCCACCTTGGTGGAGTAATTAGCAAACGTGCTAGTTTCGTGTTTAACGATACTGCCTATGAAGGGGAGATAAAGGTTAGAATCTATTTTGAGTGACCTAGCGTGTTTTTCCCTAAATATTTTTCCACTCTCACTCCACGCAAATGCGGGTTCACTTCCTTTATATTCAACCCTCCCAATTCCTAACCCATTAGAGTAATTAGTACCTAAGCATATAACACGAACGGTTAATAAAACGTGGTGTTACGTATTATTATTATTAAAAACGTAAAACCTGAAAAAGTTACTTGGCACAGCTTGAAATATTAGGATGATAATAAAAGACAAACGGGAGAGCGCAGCATTTCTGGGACTGAGCAGATTGTAAAGCTATTCAAGATCAACGATTTAAGGTCAATAATACGTTGTTTGACTCAAATGGTATTAAAATAAACTGATGGTTGCAGCCTGCTCCTATTGCAACACACCCCATTCTCCTGTACTATATTTTTTAGCACCACATCTTTCTACCCCGTACGGGTTATACGCTTATATACTAATTACGTTAATAGTTTTATGAACTAGAGATATTATATAATAGAAAATGTACCCTCGTTTGCGTTGAAAGAGAGTGGAAAAACAAGTTTTGTATAACCAACTGGGATTTATAACCTCAATCTCCCCTTTCCCAGCAGTCAAGTATATTGTGAGAGCGACTCCTTAGATTATTCGGCCATCGAGGTGGGTCACGTAATTATTGAAAACATATAATTATTTATCAAATTCGACATTTGAGAGTATTATCGTATAAGTGGGCCTCCATCGCCCCAAAAACCTTAAAGCAGGCTGAGCCAGAGACGTGTAACCCACATTAGTATAAATAGTCCCATTTTTATAAGAAAAGGTTCTCATAGAAAACCAAAACATTATTTTTTTGCGGCCTACATTAGTAACAATTTACTTGTTTATATTTTTTTCCGTAGGTATGTAATAATATATTATATCAGGAGTGACAGCTGCATATCACATGCCATGACGTGTAAAGTAGTTAAAATATATATAATAGTCTTCCTACCTGTAAAAGACCTTTCTAGTAAAATTAGACTATAAGCATAGTTTTTTTTTAGAAATAAACTTATAGGAAATACAAACATATTTGTTTGTTGTCAAGATTGATAACATGTTCCTTTAGTATTATTATTATTAGCACCGCTTCTTACTACCCATTCGGTTTACGCACACTTAACAATAATGTGTAATGGTAGGGCGATTGTGAGATGGAATTGAGTACCTAGAGTTTAACCTGAGATCCGAGCCACGGTGGAGGCCTGGCATTCTACACATTCACAAATTGTGCTTAATACACGTCTTGTCAGAGGTGGAGGAAGGGTTTGGCAATCAAATAAATTTGTGCTGGGACCGAGGATTGAACCCCGGATCCCCAGCACATAAGTATAACACCTTACCCCCAGACCACAAGGTTATAATTTTACTATTATTATTATTATTATTATTATATATTTATTGATAATATCTCTTAAAAGTGGCCACTTCAGGTCACATGACTTGGCGTACTAATACGGAAAAGTATATTTAATGACGCTCTATATGTTAGATAGGATTATTCCTATGATATTTGTATCATAAAACAGTTGTCTTAGACAAACTACCTTATAAGAAGTAATCCAAGATATATTTCATGTAATAAACATAAAAAAAATCGTATCATAACAGTTTATCAATTATGAAATAATTTTCCAGTAGATGATTGCAATAGCGAAGTTTCACTAGTTGCAAAATTCAAAGTTCGTTTGAGAAGGAAACGCTCGTAAATATGCCAATCATGTAATTCGTTCTGCTACATAATTACTGCCAAACGATTGTCTTTATTACAAAGGTAAGTTACGACTTGTGGCTAAATCTTTGTAACATTCTCAATAAATAATCATAAGAAATGATTTACTAGGTGTGTGAGAGTTATTTCTTATAACGGGTGTTACCGCGCTTTGATTGAATACATTATAGTGAATATCTACGTTTAGGCGATTGTTTTCAAATTTTAGCTAGGCATTTCCAGGAGTTATAGATACATCAGTAAAGATGAAATTTAATCAAATCTTACTCTAACCAAAATAATTTAGTCTCTAAAAATCTAAGGTGTGCTAACTGTCTAGATTAATAATCAAAACAATAGTTTAAAATATAACAAAATATAAGAAATGAAATTTTAAAACAAAGGTAAATACATATACAATTTAATAAATAAACTAAAAACCACAGTTTTAAATCAGTTATATATTAAAAACACAATTTTAGAAAAAAAAATTAAAACTCATAAATGTGTAGCTTTATGTATGTATGTATGTATGTATGTATGTATGTATGTATGTATGTATGTATGTTTGTATGTATGTATGTATGTATGTATGTATGTATGTATGTATGTATGTATGTATGTATGTATGTA
>CABEEJ010005333.1:0-28580 GCA_901482245.1 Timema douglasi | reverse complement strand
AACACAAACAAACTGGATGGTTTACCCACTCGAGAGCATGCCACGTATAATTGTCCGTGTGAAAAACATGGTGTTCTCAAATCTAAGCCACAAATAGACATCGTTTGACCTTGGGATTTGTTGATAGTCATTGCAAATACCAATCTAATCGGAAACTGAATACGTTTGAATTGAATTGGCACATGACGATTGATCAGTTATCGACCGGGGATGAAAAATGATTAAATTACTAAAATGGCTATTAAAAAATAGGGGTTGGTGATAAAAGGGTAAAAATTTAGGGTTGTATGTATTTTTTAATGCGACATAATAAAAATAAAGAAATTAAAAAAATGTCTAAAAATCAAAGAAAAATGTTAAGGGTGGACAACCCTTATCACTAAGGGGTATGAAAAATAGATGTTGGCCGATTCTCAGACCTACTCAATATGCTCACAAAATTTCATGAGAATCGGTCAAGCCGTTTCGGAGGAGTACGGGAACGAAAATTGTGACACGAGAATTTTATATATAAGATTTATTTTCACACTTTTTATTTCTCTGTAATTCTTTTGTAATTTTGTAATTTTTTTAGAGCTATAAAATAGTTTCTTAAATGTCTAAATATTACTATAAGTGAAAAAAGAAAGCCTACTTTAATAATTAATGAATGAGTAATGATCCTTGAAATAAGTTAAATATTTTCCTTCCAACGATAAAATATCGAAAATTAAACCTTATATGTAATCTAATTCCCTAAATAGGTTTTAAAATTGTAAATTAACTAAATTCAATAATAAACCATCAAGGAAATAAAAATGTATTAATGTGGAGTGGTGATGTTTAAAAATTTTGTAACAGTATATTAAAATATGGTCTGTCGCATTTAATAGGTAAATATTCGCTATGGGGACTGGCTGTTGGGTCTGACCTGTAACCGGTGGGGCGAAACGTTTTGTCCACAAGTTTCTACATTACGCAAAATACCGACTCGATTTCGTTAGTATTGTGTTGAGACATTATGGGTAAGTGTCAAAACCGCGGAGACACCCTAACTATATGAATGTACGAGTTCACTCGACATGACGTCACAATAGTGCGTGTGGTACAACCCCTCGTGAGAACGAGATCCAGTCCAGGCAATGATGAGAACAAACACAGGCTTGCTTACCTGCTGTAGGGCCGTCTGGGAACGAAAACCATCCGATGTTTAGTGACGTAACAGGACGGCTAACGGCGACCTTTGTCATCAGTGTCTAACTACTAATTTTTTTTAGAGATATTTACATGCTACACCCCCATTAATGAATTTGCCCAGTACATTAATCGGGCAAATCTCAGACCATTCCGTGAATTGGCCTCTCCTCCTGACAATTTCACAAACTGGGCTAAAAAAAATAGTACAAGTAATGAATTAATTATGCAGCACTTGTGCTGTACAGATCATTAATTGGTGGACAAGCGATGAACATGTTTGGTCAACAAGTTAATTTAACTTTTAATTGAAGGTTAGGTTAAGTTAGATTGAACTAGTTTTATATAATATTTTAACACTAATTTCAGTAAGATTGTAGTAGATAATACTATAATATAATATCAATGCCATTTTTGCTCATTACATGAAATGGTCATAAAGAAAGCCCAGTTCACTGAATGGACATAAATTTAGCCGATTTGTGAGCTAAGCAGTTTTCGCTATTGAGATGTAAGAAATATAAATTATGATAATAGAGTATAGATAAGGAAGGTATATTTATAGGGAATGTCAAGAGTTAGAAAGGTTATAAAAAACATTCCTCTCAGTACACCCGACCAGGATTCAAACTCTTGACATTATGGTCACTGGCAAACTATATTAAGCTTTGATTAACACTAGGTTACCTGGCGGTCTAGGGGTAAGGTGTCAGACTTTTGAGCTGGCGGCCGGGGTTCAATCCCAGGTCCCGGCACAGATTTATCTGAATACCAAACCCTTCCTTCACCTCTGACAAGACATCTTGTGAATGTGTCAGGCCTCCACCGTGGTTCGGATTCCACGTTAAACTGTATGGTCCTCCATTTCATCTCACAATCACCCTACCATTACACATTAGCGCAAGTGCGTATAACCCGAACGGGTAGTAAGACGCGGTGCTGATAATAATAATAATGATTAACACTATACCTCACGTCCAAGCAACGTCACATACCAGCAGCACAACCTGAAGATATTATTCGATAGATTTGAATAAGTGGCATTCATACTGGGCGGCAACATCTCGGAACGTCACCGGCTTAGACCAGCAGACGATCTAGATTAGGACGCTTAGACGTGCCTGAACATATACGTTGACGATCATTTCTTGTAATTTGATTTGAGTTGCGTCAGTGTACATTCACTATTTGTTCCCCGTGTGCCTTTTGGAAACGTTTAGAAAGGGATTATTAACTTTTATTGGAACAAGAACATTACATAAATGTGAAGGGTGATATGGCAACCAAGGAAGACAGTGCTTATAACCAAAAAGATATAAAGAAAGATCAGTAAGGAAATAAAAAAAAAGTTAAAGTTGGATTAAAGAGGCAAGCTACTATAGTTATTAAGTACGGTTACATCCACATCTAAATATCGTATTCTTTAAGTTGAAAAATGACCCTTGAGCACCGGAATCGAACCAAAGAGCTTTGGCATACTATGGCAATGCTTTTACCATTGAGTCATCCAGGTGTTTTCCTGTGCCCAGGGTCACTCCTCACTCGTATTTTAAGGCAGAGTCTGTGATGGAAATGCTGAAATTGTCAGCTACATGTGAACGATCGATTAAGATCATGAGCTATTAGATAACCTAGTCACCTTCGACTCAGGAGGGTTTTATGCTGCCCATAATGCAATGGAAAATATTTGAAAGTTCATATCATTATGGAATAAATATAAAAATCGTTAAATTTTTTAGGCACTGTTATAGCTCCATCTAAACATAATAATTCTAAAATTGAAGGGGCTGAGGTATCTGATGGCTTATGATATTAATTGATCACTTATATGTATGTATCTGACCTCATACTTTTACAATTCCTATTAAAATGTGTAATATTCAACCAAATATTGCTATCATTTTAAAACTTTTTCTCATCCACACTCTATTTGAGTGTTTTTCACCGACTACTTTTTCATCAAGTAAAATCGTAATCATTGCAATTATTTGTTTATAAATCTCAGCATGTTTATAAAACTATTCTGCTTCCTGTCAGAACGTTACGGAAAACTGACGTTCCCTCGTCGTTAAGCTTGAATTTTACAGAGATTTGACATGATTCTGCCAGTAATTGATGTTACTTAAACGTGGTAAATAGTGTGATTTAAACTTCAATGAACTTGACATATAGAACATGTACCCACCGACACGGGTGATAACCTTTGATACTCTTACCTTATTTTAAGGTGGTATCCTGTTCACGTGAGTAAACGGCAAGCTCGGTTGATAAGTGTGGGACACCCAGATTCAATTATTCTGGGTGTAAGCTTAGTAAATAATTGTACATAAAATACACATTGATTACACCTTTTGAAAAATATTTAATTTGTCCTTTTTAAAAGTAAGATTTGTAATTTTAAAGTTATATTTAAGCTAGTTGAATGATTTTTCACATCTACTTGCTAGCGATAGCTTACTATCTAAACCTAAAGGATAATATCTCGGAAGTGGGGTTCAAACAATATTTAACCTTAGGGTAGAAGATAAATAAACTGGATTTTAATTTAATGAAACATAGCTCGCATATAAGGGGAGCTTAAAAGTACTTATTTCAAAGCCAGCTCGAATCCAACCCCAGCTCAACTGAGTATGACGGCCAATTTCATAGTCAAATTTAGTACGCCTCAAGTGCGGCGCTACACTAAGTTCATGACGACACCTACCTAAACCAGAATGGAATGGGCCAGTTTCCTATGCGAGAACGGCCCATTCCATTAGAGTTTAGGTAGGTGTCGTCTTGTATTTAGTGTAGTGCCGCACTTGAGGCGTACTAAATTTGACTATGAAACTGGCCCTGAGTCTGATTGATCAATAAAAATTGCCAGTTAAAAAGAAAAGTAAGGTTTATTTGGAGGGCAAAGGAACCAAAGTTCTCTGAAAGGATGGTGAAAAAAACACTAGTAAATTTAATCTAAATTTAGCTGGTTTATATTGGAACATGTTCAGTATGATTGTTTATTGTATGAAAAAATGTTTAGCCTTTGGAATATATAAGGAATAGTGATAAACATGAAGTAGTAGACTGTGGATATTGGTCGATACTTTTAAATATTAATAACTGTAAAAACTGACACCTTTTATCAAAAGTACAAATATAATGTATGACCCAGAATATGACGAAATGTCAAGAGTTATTCCTATGGTGATTTAATTATAGGTAAGTCGATTGAACGATCAGTGCAGCCATCCGTTTCAATGATTGCTGGTTTGTTTACTTGTTAAGTTGTAGAAACTTTAATTATTCAAGTAGTACTGTTCGTAAGCTTTAATTACTGGATACCAGTTAACTATCACTTGGAATCCAACATTTTTAAGCTCAAAAACATTTTGAAGAAAAAATAAAAGCACCTTATAAAATTTATCAGAAACACTTGATTAATTACTCTTAAAGCTATCAAGCTCAGATCGCTTTTTCCCCCACTATTAAAGAGCTTTCAATAGTAGTTCCCGTCAACGTAAGACCGTGATTTCATTTAATGGAATATACAGTGACTTCAACTAGTGAAAAGAGTCATTTACAATATATTCACATTATTTTAGTTACATTACATAGTTTTGTTCTTTATGTTTTTATTTAAATATTTTATCGATATCTTTTTCATTTTTTGGGTGTGGGTTTGGTGGGGTTCTTCTTTAAAGCAACTACAATACACATTTCACAATTATTTCTAAATAATGCCATTAGACATAAAATGCATTGATGGGCAGTCAATCACATCTATCCTATTTTGAGGGTGATGGAGAAATTGTGGTGAATTTAATATAGTTTTCTTTGATAATTTTTAAATCTCAGTGCATGTGTGTACGAGTGTATATATATATATATATATATATATATAATATAATATGTATGTATATTATATATTCCATTGTGTAAAATTTGTAGTATATAGATAAGATTTTATGTATAATATATGTATAATATATATATGGTATAATTTATATGTATATATTATACTATATGTCATATACATGTATTATATATTATTTGTATACTACGAAATTAAATAGATATACGTACACAATATGTATATATACTTGTGTTATATATAATACCTATTATATACAATAAAATATATATTATAGGTATGTGTGTGTGCATGTATATATACCACCGCATCTTACAACCTGTTGAAGTTATATACATTTTTACTAACTACGTTAGTAAGTTAAGGATGAGTAAGGCTGGATTTGGAAGAAATGTACCAGCACTAGCGTGGGATAATAGTGGAAAACCATTTAGAATAAACCTCCCTAAGTACACGTAACCGGGAATCAAAACCCGATTTTCCTATATCGGAAGTCTTGTCTATTACAAGAATTACGCCTTAGACCATGCGACCACTAAGGTAGATACGAATATTTTTCCTAAATCCTATACAATTTTTTTTAGCGCCGCGTCTTAAAGCCCATTCTGTTTTTTATGGTATTTACTAATTACTCTAATGATCTAGAGATAAGGAATTATTTGATTTGGAGTTATTGTATCGCATATGCGTGAAGGGAGAATTAAAAAAAAACATTTATTACAAACAAAAACATCTTCACTACACCCGAGTGGAATTTGAAACTCGATCTCCCCTCCCCCGACCCCCCGTCATCATCAGCAGACCAGTCTATTTAGTGAGACCTTTAACCATTCAACCATGGAGGATGGTTTTAGTCAATTAAGATAAATATAATATTAAAATAGCCTCAATATGCGATGGAAAAAACAAACAAAAGCTTAAGTTGGGGAAATCAAGCAGTTTCAACCGATTTTCTTCTAAAGGAAGCCGTTATTTCATTGTAAAATAGCCGCCGTGTATAACGTGAATAGCCTACTGTTTATCCGTTTACATCGCGAAAGCCAAATTACGTTTGCCACTCCTCCTTTTTTCATAGATAACTATGATGACGTGTAATTCTAGTGAGTATTACAGAATATAAATAAGAATAAAAGGCGCGCTATTTCATTATACACGCGCAAATATTTGCTCACATGAGTAATTATAGCTTTTAGAGTAATTAGCGACCACTGGGATTGCGTGCCTCATTCGCGTATGTTAGTCTCCATGCGAGGTTTTCTTTCTTGGTATCAAGAGCTTTTGAAAACTTTCATGCTCGGTGAACCACCGTGTATAATGTCGTCACACATCCACTCTGTCGCTCCGGTAACTCACACGTGGAATTAGTAGTGATACGTTCATGAACTTAAGTTGTATGTATGATTGCATATTTGTTTATTCATCAAAATACTTGGCACTAAGATTATTATTATAAGATGAGTATATTCTAAGAAAATAATATTAATAATAATAATTGTTGAAGTTTATTAATTTATTTTCTAGATTAAAAGTGGCCAAGAAATTTAGATTACTTTCATTTATTTATGCAAGCGAATTGGATTTGGTTGGTTTAAAAAGAAAAGTGTTTCCGTATCTTTATTTCCTGTTTAAGATAATTTATAATTGGTATTTTTAACGCATACTAAATGTACAGACTTACTTCCTTCCGGTTCTAGCATAATATAGCATTTCTTAATAAAAATAAACCCCTTTTTACATTTTTGTTGCTTTAATGTGCATGTTATTATGTAGATTTCCAAGAATCGTAGAGAGTTAATTTGTTCGTATTTAAAATATATCCTGAAGGAAGTTCTTTAAGCCAACAAGATATAAAAGGAACTCAAAATCCCGTTTATCAGTTATTATTTTATTTTGATTTTATACACCAAGAAAATATATAGTTGTAAAATACAATTTAGTTGGATTTCAAGCTAAATTCGAACCATGTAAACCAATTAAAATACAGAATTATTCATTAGTTACACACCCTTGTGGAAAACTGATACGAATTTAAAACTTATTTAGCTTAATTTATTGGAGACGGGAATATCGTGGCAAAAATCCCAGCCGAGTGTACTGATTGTTTTTTTCTAAATTATTTTCCATTCTTCCTATACATGTATGTGGGTACATTTTAATTTTACTATACTCATCTCTAATAAATTACCGAAATTAATATATATATACTTATGGTTCGTATGGTTTATTAAGATGCGATAAAAGGAAAAAGTGAAATTTTATAAATTGAACTTTCATTTCAAGTGTACGTAATACTTTGTCTTTAGTTTGCAAAAGTCAAATTAAGTCGTTCCTTCACCTATTCCCTTCACTTAATCTTGAGTCTGCTCGCTCTACTATATATTTCCCCTGATTTCCCCTTTTAGAAAGAAAGAAAGACCAGACATAACAAACAAACATTATCGCCCAAAGCTTGGTTAGCATTGTCAGGATCAAAATGTGTTCTTGGGTGTGACCTTTGTTTCATTCTTAGCACGTCTAGTGTTTTTCATCTTCCGGTTTTAACTAGCACCAAACCAAATTACTAACAAAACTATAGTCTAGAAAGTTTCTTCCGGGATTCAACTACTGGACCCTGAAAACATCGTTGTTAAAGTAAGCCTATATATTAGATTAGGCACCTATTTATATCACTTTATTACCTGGGAGAAATAAGATCCAAGCAACACATATTTAATAGAATTAATAATATATTTCAAGCGTAAATATTTGCATGGGCTTGAGTAATATTTTCTAATGTGAGCTGTTAAGCACGTGAGTTAAGGTGGGTTTATAGGAGACCCAAGAAAAGGACGCTGTTTTTGTAGTTTTTATATATAGTAATTTTTTTTGTTAAAATAAATAATTCGTCAGTAGAAAAATAGAGTTTAATTTTCTTCGCATGGTTAAATCCAGGCCAGCCATAAGGCGAGGGGGGCGGAAGACTATTGGTATAATGGTACATGGCCTGGTAATTCTAGGGGTCCAGGCCCCAGGTCTAAGCACACAGATTAAAAAATAATAATAGAAGATGGAAAAAATTACAAAATAAAATATGAGTGCCAAGCAATAAAATGCCTAGCCTTACATGCACCGCCGATATTTCCTACGGCGGATCTTAAAGGCATTTGTCATGTTTATATTATTTCAGTTTAGTCATGTCATTCATTTCAAAATGTTTGGAGATTTTACGGAACCTTCTATTTTTGACATATGAATATTCAATAAATAAATTTTTTTCCAACCACTTCAAAGAAAAATTTAAAATCCCTTTGAATGAATGAATAATTTCAAAAAGTACATCAAAAATGAATCCATTAATATTAAAACTACTTAAAACACAAATATTTATATATGACTTTGATCGCATCTGTGGGTACGTGGTCTAGATTACAAGGTCCTTTAATCTGGTTTGCCAATAACAGGGACACTACGGCTTATAGCCCAGTTGAAGATAGTTTTTCTTCAATTATTTTCAACTCTCTCTTCACACAAATGTACGTAAACTTCTCTTATAAAGCTATATCATACTCATCTTTAACTAATTAGAGACCATATTTGACTCCCGCATGATCCTACTGTATACTGGACTGCCGATAACCGAAAAATTGAGGTTCGATTCTCAGTCGGGTGTACTAAGGATAGTGTCTCCCAAATGGTTTTCCCCTCTTCCTTCATGCAAATGCGGATATAATTCCTCTAAATATAAGCTTAACCATCTCTAAAACAACCACTTACGTAATGGCCCATAAGCGTATATCCCGAACGGTTGGTAATAAAGAAGTAGTGTTAAAAAACTAATTAGAGGACTTTAATACATTTAGCTCAAATGGATCTTAAGCCATGATGCAATAAAAAATAAACATGTATTTTTTTTTCAGAAATGCAGAGAAACAAAAATCATTAAATATTATCTTTGTGTTTGATGTTAGAACATGTGAGATCACTCAGTAAAAGTATAATTTAATAAGTAACACGATGTAGTGCTCAATTATCCACTGCTATGTGACGGACAGATTGTTAACTTACATTTCTCCTGAATCACAAGAACGATCCAAGACGGAACCGTGTGAATCAAACCTGCACATTAGAGATACTTAATAAAAAGAGAGATTGCGTTTAAACGTTAGGGTTAATTTAGTGAAACAAAGATAATGGCAGCTGTTTAAAGGAAGTTAACCCCCTTCCCCTCACCACTTATTAGCGTGGAGAGAGGATGGTAAACCAATATTAATAAGCAGACGTCAACCTATTGCCAATGTACTAGTCCAGGGTTCAATTCCAGGATTCACCCTTCAACAGTTACTAAGATTAATACGAGAATAGCGTCTACGACCTTAGTGTAACAGCTGCGGATGTAAGATTTAAAATAATTGATACTTGTGCCGTCAAGTCTAAGCAAGATATCCTGCCATATAACAAAACTTAATATTTTGTGTTCAATTATTATTGAGTCGACCTCAGTGGTCTTGGGGTAAAGTGCTCGCCGCAGGAACCGATGCTAGTGGGTTCAAACCTAACCGGTGTCAATGGTTGTTTCTTGAGCGATAAACAGTGGCGTAGTTGGCTAACGCGCTTGTCGTGTTGACCTCGACTGCTGAGGACGGGAGATCGAGGTTCGAATCTCGGTTGGGTGAACTGAGGGTGGTTTTTCCTAAATGGTTTTCCACTCTCCCTCCACGCAAATGCGGTCTAATTAAACCTTCCCAATTCCTAATTCATTAGAGTAATTAGTACTTAAAGCGTATAACCCGAACGGGTAGTAAGACGTGGTGCTAGTTATTATTATTTTTATTGAGCGATAAAAACCCTTAGCACGAATTCCTTCGGAAGGTAGTTGGATCCGGGGGTCCCATGTCGATTGCGGCATGCAAAATAACCCTGGAGTATATGTGAAAATACCTTTCCCGGAAATATTGGTAGATCTTTTGCTATTGCTCATAGATAGTCTCGTGTAGTGATAAAAAAAATAGCATGTTAAGAGAGTGCAAGTTGGATACCGCAAATAAATATTACTAATGAGCCATATCTAAGCGAATTTTTTTAATTTATTGGCCAAGTCAAAGGATTTGCAGGAAAGCCCAGCGTTGTTTTATTATTTTTGTGTATTTTTAAACTGAGACGTGTCTTAGCAAGATCGACATTTTTGTTCGGTTGGTCCAAGGAGTCTCATTTTAGTTTTAGCTGCATTTATTGAAAGACTCCACCTATGAATAAATACCGGTATGTCTTGGCAGTAATTTGTTTATAGTTGATTTAGTTCCACAGGTTTCCTAAAATTCTGTCATCTGCATACTTAAAACTATGAAGTATTCAGAGATCTGTGGATGTTGTCACTATACGAATTGTAATATATAGGAGGTGTGGTTGACTGGAACTCCAGAGAATGGGTGACCCATTCGGGATAAAGAATTGTTTGTTTGTTTGCTTGGATGTATAATTTATGAAATAATATAAAAAAATGTATATACTACATACGATAATATTGATTAATTATGGTATATTTGCAGTACTCTAAGTATTTTTCGAATGAAGCTATTACAACCATTATTATAGTGTTTTAATTATTATAAATATTCAGTTCTTAAAGCTATAGCTACACGAAGCTGACCCACAACATACCACATTTTCATAAAATTAAGTTCACTATTAATTACGAAGAATAAAGTTTTAAGTTAGCTAATAATTAAGAAGAAGGTTTGTTGTTCAATAAGTTGTATAAAATATTGTTTTCTTGTACGTAATGTTGGGAACAATGACTACAGCGTCACACGTGCAAAGGCTGTGAAAGAAATGCCTAGTATTACAAATGCTGACATAGTGAATGCCAATCGCTGTGAATAATCGCTGGTATAAATCACTGCTCTTTTAAAATCAAGGTCATCGATATCGTAAAATCACGGTTTCGCCCATTTCTACAGTGCTTAGTGGTTAGCATGAAAACCAAGTTCGGAAGCTCCCGAACATTTATTTCTGGTGGTAGGTGGCTACACGGTCCGCACCGCACCGCAAGTGTGCGGAGCAATGCTCTCTCGATGATTCGTTCACACTGGTGCGGTGTTGTGCGTTGCGGACTCGTGTAGCCACTTACGTTTAAAAACATGGATAGCATTCCACCGGGAAAATGCGGTGCGGTGCGATTCCGTGTAGCTGGTCCTGCTACGAGCTCATTGTCCGAACTTAAACTAGGCCTGTAAATAAAAGACTCCGCTAAAAAAAGAAAAATTTCAAATTCATGAAAGATATGATACAAGACTTAAGGACCTAATTTGATGATTTTTTTTTATCACCGCGTCTTTCTACAATGTGTCATTACATTTGGTCTACAACCCTTTTTTTCACATTTTGAATAAACAAAATGAGACCTGGTATCATATCAGAAGTTATTATGAATGGAAAAAATTTTGTTTAATTGTTCCCTTAAATAATAATAAATATAATCGAGATTATGCAAACATGGATTCATATAATAAAATATTATGCTCATAACGCAGCCTAAAATTAAATTTGTAGCCGCCTTTGATTATTATGTTTCAAATGACGCCTATATATATAACTATAGTGCATGTTATGAAACGTAAAAGCTTTCTAATATTTATTATTTTATAAAATAATATTATTATTATTAGCACCGCGTTTTACTACCCGTTCGGGTTATACGCACTTACGCTAATGTGTAGTGGTAGGGTGATTGTGAGATGAAATGGAAGACTTACAGTTTAACGTGGAATCCGAACCACGGTGGAGGCTTGGCATTCCTCACATTCACAAGATGTCTTGTCAGAGGTGAAGGAAGGGTTTCTTTGCCGGGACCGAGGATTGAACCCCGGCCGCCAGCATAGAAGTCTGACACCTTACCCCTAGACCGCCAGGTCACCTATAAAATAATAAAATAATTTATAAAAATAACTATTATAAAGTGATACCGGCCTAAGTATTATCACAAAATAGGAGAGGGGAGCCAGAATGCTTTAGTACATTCAACACAGGTTAATAGCAACTTATTTAAGGGTTAGGCGTTAGAAGGGTAACTTAGAGGAAATGCGCCTGCATTGGATTGAAGAGAATATGTGAAAACCTAAATGATGCATGACATGTGGAAAAAAACCAACGCTGCATCCGGTTGAGGCAAGAGAGGCAGTTGTTATGACTGGTTGCCAGTTCATTGAGGATAGGAGCACGAACACGGCACACATTTTTAAAAATAAACACAAGAGATGAACTATTCTAGAATTAGCTATTTTAATGACAAGATACAATATATACAAAATAATTACCAAACTAAGCGCTTGATATGTAAACATGTTTATGGATAAAATATCCTGATACTATATTATTCCTAATTCATACAAAGAGTATTATATGTTTAGCTACATCCTTTGTTAAAATACTGAACACAAACTGATTCTAGCTTCACATCTTACTACCCGTTTGAGCTATGTGCCAATGGGGTGACCTGGTGGTCTAGGGGTAAGGTGTCGGCCTTCTGTTATTGGTGTCCGGGGTTAAATCCCCGGTCCCAGCACAGAATTATCTGTTTACCAAACCCTTCCTTCCCCTCTGACAATACGTGTTATTAATCACAACTTGTGAATGTGTGGAATGCCAGGCCTCCACCGTGGTTCGGATTCCACGTTAAACTGTAGGTCCTCAATTTCATCCCACAATCACCCTATCATTACACATTAGCGTAAGTGCGTATAACCTGAACGGGTAGTAAGACGCGGTGTTAATATTAATATGCGCCAATGTACTAATTACACTAATTGTTTCAAGGATGAGGTAGGCTATATTTATAGCATTTGAACCCGCACTTTCGTAGAGTGAGAGTGGAAACTAATTTTGGAAAATCCATCCTCGGTACATTATTATTTCATTTATTATTATTATTATTATTAGCACTGCGTCTTACTACCTGTTCGACTTGTACGCACTTACGCTAATGTGTAGTGGTAGGGTGATTGTGAGATGAAATGGAGGACCTACAATTTAACGTTGAATCCGAACCACGGTGCAGCCTTGCATTCCTCAAATTCACAAGTTGTATTTATTACACTTCTTGTCATTGGTGAAGGACCCCCAGTACATCAGTATATCTGACCAAGATGTGAACCTTGGTCTCCCAGTCATCGGTTGTCTAGTCTACCGCGAGAGCAGTGCCTTAGACCAGGCAGCCACCGAAGCGGATACAAATAAACTGCTACTCATGACAGTTTGTCCCTGAATGAACTCCGTGTCATGAACCAGCCGTTCGTCCCTACCTGGAATCGAATCCGGACAACTGGGCGCTGCCATCTGGGCGCGGCCAACTAGGCTCCAGGACAACTTGGCGCCAAAAGTAGCCCCACTTTTTTTCTTTTTTAAAAAATCACTTTTTTGCAATGCATTTTTTCTTTTTAATTAAAAAGTGACGAGTAAAAACAAAAAATTCACTCTTTTTTAATTACATATTTCTCAATTAAAATTAAAAAGTGACTAGTATTATAGTCCCTAACTAGTCTTAAAATTCTAGCATCGACTTCGTTAGGTTAGGTTACGTTAGAAATAATAATGGGGGGAGTGGATGATTTCTAAGAATAAACAAACCAAATCTCGTCGCACCTGCTCCAGAAATAAGTCATAGCTTGGAGGTATTATAATATTGGCGATATTATTTTAATTTGTACATAGGGATGCACATACATGCTACTTATTATTCCTCTTAGTGGTTTATTTGGCTCACAATTCTTATTTTTCATTTTTTGTGGAGTATTTTTTAGAAATTTTATCATATCAAATAGTCTAACTTTATAATATAAATTAATTAAGTTTCCTCTACTAAGATTATTTTTAAAAATACTCCAAGAAAAATATATGATGTTGCGCTGAAAAATATGATTAATTAAAAAAGTTCATTTTTAGTTTTTATCCATCAATTTTTAATTTTAATTGAAAAAATATGAAAAAAATGTGCATTTTTTATTCTAAAAAATGGAATAAGTTAATAAAAAAATAGTTTAATTTTAGCGCACAGTTGTCCTGGCGCCCAGTTAGCCGCGCCTGTTTGGTGGCGCCCAGTTGTCCTAGACCGGCCTGGAATATACTTGCTCTGAGTAAAGAAGCAACTGTTTCAAGACTGGGAATATAATCGTAAGATAAGTATCCTTCCTAAGACCTCCAATAATTCCTAATTGCAAATAATGTTTTTCTGAACCAGTGTATTCTTAATTTTGGGAATATCATGTTAAATCTGTTTATCACCTTTCATCTCCCAACACAGTCTAATGTGTGAGGTTGGAGGAGTTGGTTGTAGGAGTTTTATTTACCTTTGAAATTATTATTACATGGTTGAATCTTTCAATCAAATGCACCGCCCTTAAACAAGTCATTTTTCATTGTTATATTCTGACATAATCTAGGTATTTGAAAGTTTACCTTGATAAATAAAATATCTCTATACATACACTGATCACTTTGAGAACAAACAAATCAATTTAAAGACAAACAAATTGAAACTTGACTTCTACTCGTATCTTGTTGAGTTCTAAGTGAAGTGTTCATCGGCCCTCGACACCGCTTAGCCTAGTTTTGGCGGTGACTGAATAAATATTGAGGACAACTCCTCAATCTGGCGGTGAAATGAATCACACTCTAGCGGTGTGGGTCTCAAATGTCAAGGTGCTATACATGGCAAATCCTTGGCACTTTACTTGCAAAAATGCTAACGTATTTACACTTACTTCATATACTAAGACACACAAACATAAATAATCAAGCCTTACTTATTGGAGTATTAAAAAAAAGCAAGATAAATACGCTATGATTATTACTTATTTTCAATGACTTGCACTTATAAAATATTAAAGAACTAAATTAAATAATTAAAAACCAAGTAAATCAAATAGAATATTTAAGCAATATAATTACAGATAAAAATGTATGACATTTGGGTTTTTCAAGCCTTTAAAGTGCTTTCAGGAAATTAAGTAAAATTAATGCTAGCTAGGCTTATTAGATGTAATTTAAAAACATAAGATAGATAAAGTAAACCTCTAAAAAAAATTGTTTTCCATTTTATATTGCTATTTTAGAAAATAGTAATAATATTATCCGGTAAATAAAAAATACATATATTTTAATTAGCTTTTGATACTTTTTAACATATTTAATTTTACAATATATATCATCTACATCCTTAAACATAATAGCTGTAAAGTCATTGACACAGGGTGACTAGGGGAAGGGGGATAACCTTAACTACCCCCCGCCCCCTGTTATTATATAATAGTAAACACTCCTAATATCTTTTAGAATCACTATATGTTCACAAAAGATTTTTTACCAACAGTCAGTTGACCTGGTGCTCAAGGGGTAAGGTGTCGGACTTTTATGCTGGGGTTCCAGGGTTCAATCCTAGGTCCCTGTACAGTTTTATTTGATTACCAAACCCTTCCTTCACCCCTGACAAGACGTGTATTAATCATAACTTGTGAATGTGTGGAATGCCAGGCCTCCACCGTGGTTCGGATCCCACGTTTAAATGTAAGTTATCTATTTCATCTCACAATCACCCTACCATTACACATTAGCGTAAGTGCATATAGCCCGAACTGGTAGTAAGACACGGTGCTAATAATAATCTACTAACAGTTGGAGAGACCTAGACTCTAAACCCTCCTATTGGTGTTTAATGAGCCTCCTAGATAACAATCTTGTCCAGGTAATTAATTAACCTATTTATATATTTATTTAACGTAGGGTAGTTAAAGTGCATATTCTAACGCAACGGATTATACTAGCACATGACTTATACAATAAATCTAAAACAAACACAGCACCCACTTCCGTTTATTCATAACTGTGGTCTTGGGGTAAAGTGCTCGCCTCAGGACCCGATGTTCGTGGGCTCAAACCAAGCCGGTTCGACAGATTTTTCTTGAGCGATAAAAATATGTAACATAACTTCCTTCGGAGATAAAGTAAAGTAACCCTAGAAGGTATGTGAAAATACCTTTCCGTCCAAAATTGTGAGTCTCTTTCGCTCTCACCCAGATACATTAACTTGTTCTGATATAATCAGTTGGTTCAGAAAGTTCACAATAAATAACTCAAATAATTAAATAAATTAAACGTATTTGTGAAAAGGGAAATACCTACTAAACAACTATGATAGACTACATTTTTCGATAATGTTGAGAATCGATCCAGGGACACTTAGCTCACAAAGACGATGTGCTAACGACTAAGCTGAGGGATCAAAAGTTAATATAGTCAAATATTAATTAAACAATTAGGGGTCTGATGGTAAATATAAATAGATTTGTTCTGTGAGTTAAACCTAGATTAGTAGTTACGTAATGATTATGTTTTGTTTAAGGGCAGTTGTATAATTTTTTTCTTCTGCAAGTTTGGCCAGTTAAGGAAACATTTTTTTTGTCACGGTTGAAATAACTTTGTATGTTGACATCACACCAAGAAGATTACATTCCTGGCTTAATCGTGCTGAGGTTTTTTTAGTTCAAATTGACAATTTTATTTTACACTTTGTGTGGTTCTTATTTCCTTGTTTAATAACGTAATTTTGGGTTATTATATAAAATAATATTTTTTATTTTAGTTATATGCCCATTGGGATCGCCTAAGAGTGTCAATAAATGGATTTAATTATAATGGTTATAAAACCTCAAGAAATTAATGGTATATTTTGATCAAACTCTATTCACACATTATGTGGTTGGCAGTAGAGAGTAAAGTCAAGCACGCGCATAGCTATTTCAAGTGAAAAAAACAACCTTTAAACAACATGTTAGCTTTAAGACGACCTGTCCAGACTTCAGCTAAAGATGAAATGAACATGATTGTAACGAATGCTTGTTGAGTGTTGTCAATAAACTTCAGAGACCAAATACATAATAATATAGCGTCTGAGAAAATTATTCCATTAACTATAAATAAGAGAATATAGCTGTTGGCTCTTAATTAATAAAAATCTCTCTCCGGCAGGATCATTAGTTTTGACAATTGCAGTAAATGTTTACCTGAAGGTCCTTTACACTTCCCTCCTATCCCTCCTACCAACCAGCATATGACCTTGAAATAAAGGAAAAATTGAATATATTACAGCCATCCTTACCTTGAGTCACACCAATTTTAGTTCTTTCTAGCAGTGAGATAAGGAACACATTCTTAAATATCAACTAACCGTATAGTATTTTGTCTATTTATTATAATTTTTATTTGGGTTCACACGCCTTTATTCAACAATTGAACTTATCCGCATTGATAGACACGTGTACTAAAGCCTCAGTATTACCTGAACCTATTTGATGGTGATTGGCAGATTGGTGTTCGAATCCCAGTGAGGTGTACTGATAATGTTTCCTATATGGTGTCCCAAATTTCACTCTATGTAAACAAGGGTAAACTTACATTAAAATATACCTCACTCATCTCTAAGCCTATTAGTGTAAATTGTGAACCACCCTGATAGCTAGCGAAGCATGGATTAGGCCTACTTGGTAGAACAAACATTGAAATTAATCCTTCTAGTACTTTATTCAAATACCACGTCAGAGTATTTGCTATTACTGTGCCGTTGTTTTTTTTAATACAATTTAAAAAATTCTCACTATAATCTTAATAGTTTCCATTGAATTTCTAAACAAGATAAGAAGCAGCTATTAGAGGCTTCTGTTTGACGCAAAAATCTCAAGAAATTTCTTTTCAAGGTCATCCACACACTCTCCTAATCACGCTGGGTTCCTAATGACTTCCAATTTTTTCTCTCAGCTTGCACGATGAAGACATATTGATAAAGAACGCCCCCCATTCTCTTTCTAACCTTGCTTGTATATTTAACACATATATTATTATTATTATTGTTATTAGCACCGCGTCTTACTACCCGTTTGGGTTATACGCACTTACGCTAATGTGTAATGGTAGGGTGATTGTGAGATGAAATGGAGGACATACAGTTTAACGTGGAATCCGAGCCACGGTGGAGGCCTGGCATTCCCCACATTCTGAAGTTGTGATTAATACAGGTCTTGTCAGAGGTGAAGTAAGGGTTTGGCAATCAGATAAATCTGTGCCGGGACCGAGGATTGAACCCCGGACCCACAACACAGAAGTCTGACACCTCACTCCTAGACCGCCGGGTCATCAACACATCAGAGTCTAGTGGTTGTGTCTACACGCCCTAGAAGTAAGTTATTACAAACCACTAATAATTATTATCTCTTTGTCAGACACATAGACTAATGGGATGGCTGGAGGAGGGGGGAAGGAAATAGATGAGGGGGAGAGTTATCATCATTATGTTTAATGGTGGCCTTGAAACCCGCGAGAATGATACTTATCAAAGCAAGGCGTCACTTCGTAATGGCAATGATGGAGAGATCGTTTTTCGAGTCCCGGTCGGCTTGGAGTTTGGATGGTTGGGTGAAAATTTGGAGATGTAGTGGACGCGAGAAAAGTTTAGTGTTCTTGAAATTTTTATAACAACACTTTTTTTGGGTCAAAATAAATCAAATATTCAGTATGAACATTGAGATTATTTTTTTTGGCATTGTGGGCGATTTCAACAGTTCTTAAATATCTGTCAAGACGTCCTGGCATTTTATGACAATTTTATCCCTTCATTTAAAAAGTTAGTCATCTATTGCCGCTAAGTTCTTGAAAGTTACTCAAAAAATTATGATATCATCATTTAAAGAAAATGTAACTCTATTTTTTTATTAAATCAATGTTTTATTTATTTTGGCAAAATGATATTTGTTTAAAAACTGCAAAAAAACTGTCACTTTCTCACGTCCCTTAAATCCCCATCTTAAAAATAATGGTATGAAACGGTATTATGTGATTTTTAAATTATAAAATTGTATACGTAAACGTAAGTTTAGTAAAGAAAGATGCCATGAAAATAGCAAGATATAAATTACCTTATACGACTGTGTGACTCCCATACGACCGCTACGTTACATGCGGCATGAATATCAACAATTTGTGGATAAAATCATATGATAATTTACCACTGGATAGTTGAATGTATGTATCATTTATTTCTAATGTTCGGAAAAAGGTGCAATATAATTACTTTTTCCGCACCGTGTCGTACTAACTGTTCAGATTAAACGCATATGTACTAATTACGCTAGTGAGTTAGGGATGATGACGGTTTAATTTAGAAGAAGTGTACTCGCATTTGAGTGGAGGGAGAGTGGAAAACCTCTTTGTGAAACAATATCAGTACATCCAACAGAGATATAAACTTTGATCTACTTGTCATCGGAAGTCTAGTCTAATAATAAAGTGATGCCTTAGACCATACGGCCACTGAAGCAGCTCCTTAATTAATTATATTTGAAGCTTAGAGAAAGGGGTTATGATATAAGGATTTAATCTTTAAAATATTGACTTCCATTTATTTCTATTTAATAAATAAAACAGGGTATTAGACTTCGGGGGTCGAGTGGTATAAATCGTCACTATCGCAATAGATTAGACCGTCGTTGATGGGTATATCAGGCTTAGAATCCCAGTAGTATTATCTAAATGGGTTTTACCCAAAATGTTTTTTCCACCTTACATGCAAAAACGGGTGCATTTCCTTTAAATTCAACCTTATTCATCACGGACACATTAGTGTGATCACCACATATACGTACAACCCTAACGTGTTAAGAAAAGTAATAATTTATCAAGGTTTGCCATCACGATCAAATAAAAATAAAATTGTTTTACAGCTGCTATAAATCAAATCAATAAAAACCGTTACTCTCAAGTGTTAATAATAAAGCCTCTTCATGTGTAATTAGAGGATAGCTCTGCTCTTGAGAAGGTTATCTGGTATAGTAAAATCCATGGAGTAGTAGTTCATCTTTCAGTAACTGCTAGTTTACTTGCCATTTTATTGTATCGATACAGTCATTAGCCGTGAGTATATCTTATGGATGATTCATCTTTGAATTGTTTGTTCTAAATTTTTTTCTTTATAATCAACGAACAAAAGATAAATTGTTTTTCTTTCTACTAGAAATAAATCATTTCTCTCTGACTTAATACTTAATCACTTTGTTTTCATTCATTTATGAAATATTATTACCTATTGTTCTTCCAATAATAAATTATCCAGTTTTAATGATTTGCATTTGTTGTACATATGTTTTTATATCCTATTGTTTTATTATTTGTTATGTATGCTGCCAATAATTATATTTTGAGTTTCACCTGGGTTTATTTAGGCTTTTAAAATTCTTATAACGCTAGTAACGGGGACCTACTAGTATTAATGGATTTCTAACAATTTTCGACTTAGGATAATTTGAAGCCCTTGGCCAAAAAAACTACAAGCAAAAATTTGTGGAAAGCTTGGTAGGATAAATCAGCTAATTAAATTACGTTTTTAACTTGAGTAGATAAACCCCCACCCCCGTGACTTACTACTCCTCCTAACTAATTGTATTATGAATTATCTTAATATAATAGGGATGAGGAAGGTAGAATATATAAGAAATTTATTTTAATCTATGTGGAGAAAAAAGTGGAAAATACTTAGGAAAAGTAATACTTAGTACTTCCGTCCGGGATTCAAACACTGACCTCCCAATATCTGGTAAAGCAGATTTTATGAATCCTGACACTTATTTCACTTGCACACTAATGTATGGCTTAGGTGTATGATTAAGAGTTGCTGATTAAGAGTTTTGTTTTAATTCTTTCTTAATACTAATATTGTTGCGAGCGTATAGCACAACTGGGGTGTAGGGCACAGTGTTAAATATCCGTAATGTTTATCTTAACAACATCCCACTAAAATCTTAAAAGTTCGAACGACCAATAATCCAGTTTTATTTGATAAACCACGAACTACCAGAGATTGTATTGGCAGTCCTTTAAAATTATTTTCGAACCTCTTAAATAAGATTTCGGATGACCAAATTTTTATATAATATATTTTAGAACCGCGCCTTAGTCACGTCTTAACCCTTTCGGGTTATACGTCTATGTACTAAGTACGCTAATAGTTTTAGAGATGAAGCAGGCTATATTTATTGGAAGTGTACCCAAATTTGAGTGGAGGGAGTGTGTAAAATCATTTTAGAAAAAAACTACCCTCAGTACACCTGACCTATATTCGAACTTTGATCTCCCCGTCATAGGCAGTCTAGTCGATGGCAGAGTCGCGCCCTAGACCATGTGGCCACCAAAGTGGGTGAACCAAAATTTTATATCGCTCAGTGAAAATGTGTCCCTTAAAGCATCCTGGAGGAAGATTAAAGGGAAACTCTCTTTGGCAATGCGAAATAGATAATGATTCAAATAAAAATATTTATTTATAAAGGTTATGATTTATTTATTTTATTAATAAAAATGTGAATAAAAATATATTTATAATGCTAAATTGTTTTGTGAAAGTGCGTGTGTTCGTATATATTTCATAACACACTTTCGGGAGATAAATAAACTTAATTTGTTAGTAAAATTTGCAAGATTCAATCAAACAAAAATACAATTTATTTACATTTATTGAAAATAACTGATTAAGTGCTGTATGTAGGCATATATTAAGTTGATAGATTTACTAAATAATATACACTTGACTCGCGGTGCAAACTGATAATCAGATTTGGCCCTTAGTATGAAAAACATTGGACCACCCTCCCATAGAGAACAAAAATTTAGTCGTATTGTGATGCGAAATCAAATAGTGTATGTATGACTCACTCACCATAACTGCGGGTGAAGGCCTACCTACTTCTAAGATCTAAAGGGTTAGCTAAATAAAGTTATATTCTTTAAATTGAAAAATGACGTTGGTACATGGGGATCGAACCTGGGACTTTAGAGTTAGAACCCCAATTCTCTTACTATTATTCTATCCGAGTCTTCCCGTGCCCAGGGTAGCTCTTCACACATATTTTAAGGCAGAGTCTGTAATGGACGTGAGGAAATTGTCAGCTACATATGAGTGATCAATCACGAGCTATCAGATAAGCTTGAGGGTTTTATGCTGCCAGTAGTACAACTGTACGAATGCGTATATCACTATGGATTAAATAGCCAAGCTATTGTAATTGTTATTTATAGTTAAGGCTGCATATCTGATAAGTCGTGATCTTAATTGATCACTCATATGTATCTGACTATTTCCACATGTCCATAACAGACTGTGCCTTAAAATATGAGTGAAGATGACCCTAATCACGGGACTACTAGCCAAAGTTCCCGGGCTCCATTCCCGTGTCTAGGTGTCAGTTTTCAATTTAAAGAATATGATATTTATATGCGGCTATAGCTGTAATTAAAAAATATAATAACTTTCTATTTTATCCATCACTAATTATATTGAAATATTTCCCCAAAAAATATTTTAATTTTATAATAGTTTCATTTGTTATAATATCAAGATTCGATTTGCAAGAGGTATTAGTTTCTTGATTGCCAAACCCATCCTTCACCTCTGACAAGACGTGTATTAATCACAATTTGTGAATTTGTGGAGTGCCAGGCTTCCACCGTGGTTCGGATTCCACATTAAACTGTAGATCCTCCATCTCATCTCACAATCACCCTACTATTACACATTACCATAAGTGCGTATAACCCGAACGGGCAGTAAGACGCGGTGCTAATAATAATAATAATAATAATTAGTTTCTTTTTCAATTTTATGAAGATCTAAAAGGAGTACATGTGTTATACCACGTTTTATACACTAACTAAAAATACTAAAGCACTGCCCTTCACTCTTAAAATTCGTTTCCCCATTCTATTAAACATAATTATGTAGCTCATTAGTCGAACTTTAATCGTGACTAGATATGCCGAATTCAGCCCATTGCCATTGTATCTTTCACTCATTGTTTGGGTGACAGACAAACAAAAACACTATCTTTTGTAGCTATTTAATGCTTGACCTTGATAACATCTAACTCCAGTAAGTAAACTTGAACGAGTGATATTTCATAACACAAAAGAAGCACTCGTGAGCAGTTGGAAGATAAAAAAAATAATTATTCAATGTAAACACTAAAGCCTACTTATCTTTTATTTCTTAACGCACCTTTGGTTTTCGTTACGTTAAAATTAAGGACATCATGAAAGTTAGCACAACATAATAGGTTCTGTAAACTAATTGACCCAGGTTTTAATGACATTACCATTAGGAGAGGACCATTATAATTTGCCTTGTAATATATCTTTTTTAAAAAGATTAGAAAAAAAATTATGCCTTGTATTTTTATTATTTCAGTAAATTTGCATAGTGTGTTTATCTACGCAACTAAAAAACCTGACATACATATCGGTGAACACATTAGATACGGCTTCAACATCTTTTTTTCTGATTTGATAGTGATGTAGAGGTTGGGGTTCGAGTCATAGCTTGGTGTATTGAGAGTGATTTACAATTCTTTCTCTATGCAAATTCTGATAGGCCTACATTTTTTTATTTTTAAACTTTCCTCATTAAATCTCAATAAGTATGTTTGGAAGTGGATAGCTCGAATGGGTATTAAATATTAGGGTATTGTATATAAAAATGCACTAAAATTATCAGTTTTATTAAAAGTAAAAAGTCTCATCTATGTAAGCTTAAACTAGAACTACTAACCGTCCTGTGTTGGCCGGGATGTACCCGGAATAAAACTCATTGATTTGATTCCCGTGTGAACCACACCTGGGACACAAAATGTTACGGAAATCAAGAAATTTATTTCTGTGGCACTCTACGCTTATATCCACACAGCATTACAAGCATAAGCTTATATAAATAATTTAAATAAAAACGACCTAATTATAGCTAATCTATTTCCAAACGTTATTGGTTTTTAATTAATTAATCCTATTCAAGGCACAAGTAATCCAAGTATGTTTGAATTATTAATAGATGAGATGTTGGTATTATGGAATAGTCGGGCAATATGAAATACCATTGTTTCTCCTCTTTGAAGTGTTACAATCTATCATCAACTATTTCAAATAATACAGAAAACAATTTCGAACAGCTAGTGACGTCCTCACTTCGACAGATCAACTGATGGTTTTGTGAGAGATGATTGTTTGTTTTGGTTCTCACAAACTTTTGCAGGCTAGTATTTATCATGCTATATTTCTTTACTCTATTGTTCTTTCTAATCAACATTAATCATTAGGTTAAGTCTCAATCATACTTATTTTCGAGCTAAAGCATTATTTTACTGTAATTATAAGCTAACAAAAATATTGTTTTCCAAAATGTCGAGCCGGGCAATAAGGAATACTACTATTCCGCAATGCCCGCATATTTTTCAAGTATTTGGCAAGTGAATTATTTTGATAGCGTAAGCTTAGACATGTTTTCTTAGCACCAATGAAATCTATTAAGAGAACAATGTAAGTATATACAATATTTTAATCTATTATTTTTTAATAACTCATAATTAATGATTTATTTTTTTTTTTATTATATGTACAGTATTATTTCAATGATTCGTTATTTTTACTATTTTATTTTGGTACACATAATATCTACATGTTATTTTAAACTTTATTACGAACATTTGTTAGTTTTAGTAAATATAATTGATTTTCTATATAAAATGTGTAGTATTACATGTTGCACCCTCTATTAAATATTCCCCTCTTTTGTTCCAAAAATATTTTAAGTACTCCTGTAGGATATTAAAGGTTATTAATTTTGCTTAAACACTAAAAATGGTTAAAACATATTACATATAAGTTTAATATGTAAATAAGGGACAAAATATGAAAATACGCTTTGCTATTTAAGAAAAAGCAAATGGTATTCCATATTAACCGTACTTTCTCTACATTTTGACTATAAATTACAGATTATGGGGACAAACTAAGAAAAAGAAGGGGGCATGGCCCTTTATTCGACATCACTGAAGGTTTTAAAAAACCAATCAAACATGTCATGTATCAGGTGACCTAGTATAATATTTTTGAATTTTGACTCTATTTTAATAAATAACGGAGATATCGCACTTAAGCAGATATCTGTGCCGACCCGTATTTTAAGTTTATCATAGTCCTAGCACAGCTTCTTATTGGGTGTCACGGAATTATATCAGTAATAGTTGGCAAGCCTAGTTGAAACGATTACTTACACTCTAACTACTAAAAATGTGAACTTTCCGATGTAAGAACCAACCCAGTTTTTTCATAACCTGTGAACAATCCGTGTTGCAGTGTTGCAACTCCCCCCATCCCCTCTCCCCCACTAGACTGGCCATGGTTCGTGAGAGACCCCCTGTGGAGCTGTGACATTTCACAAACACACACACCTAAATACACCCGTTGAATGTATATATATATATATATACATTAAACGCTACATCTTAAACCTATCACCGCCTGACTGACAAATTGCCAGCTGAGGAGAAGAACCGATCTAACGACACCGTTACACTTAGGAGAGGGTGATAGGGGGGTTTTCTCAAAGGCTCAATAACATTTTAATACCCCACATACGTGGTCACAAGGTTTAAGGCATTGGACTTACAATATACGTCCTTAGCAATTATGGAAAGGTCGATGATTGAATCTTAGCTGGTTGAACTGAGGGTGCTGTTTCCATAAATAGTTTCATATATATGTATTTATATATTTTATAAATTATTACTTTCCTAATCTCTTACTCCCATAGTTTAAATATTTTGACATTCCAGGTGGGTAGTAGGACGCATGGAATGAGGAGCCAATATTTTGAAATAAGCTAGTCAATGGTTTAATACATTTTCCCCTTATTCTGAAAATTGAAAAATGACACCTGAGCGAGGGAATTTAACCCGGGACCTTTGGTTTGGTACTAAAGTCAAAGGTCCTGGGTTTGATTCCCGTGCCCCGGTGTCATTTTTTAATTTTCAGAATATGATATCTGTGGGGAGTGATCCCTCACCAAATGCATACATAATAGCTTTGACTATCTGATTCTTAATTTTTCCCTTACTATGAAAGAAAGCTTATTGAATATTAAGTGACAGCATTAGATATTTTTGAACAGAGAATAAATTTAACACTTTCAAGGATTTTACTGATACTCGAACCCCTATATCCCACTGCAGCGATACGTTTTACCTATAGTTTGTTTCTTATTCATGTTTTAAATCTGTTTGGAAGAGTTATTGATGAAAATTACTTTTCTTTTTAGTACTGGGGCTTATGTAAGCGTTAATTTTGCACCTATAATCATGCTATTGTGTTAGTAATTAGGAAGGTTGGCTTTAGAAAATGTACCTGAATTTTCGTGGAGGTCAAGTGTAAAACCATTTAGGAAAACCACACTTATTAAACCCAAATGGGATTCGAACCTCTAGCTCCCCGTCATCGGCAGTTGAGACGTTTTGCGAAAGTGACGCCCTACACCATGAAGTCACAGAAGCTGATGAATAATACCTGCGTCATATTAAGTTGCAAATCCTCATTATCTTGGTCGTCTGTCTTCTTTCCAACCCTTATTCCACCCCCTACAACCTTATTTCCAAACCATCCATCAATATTTCTAGTATTTTATTCTACCATAGAATGAATTTCCCCAAAAGTTTGAATGTGTTATGAGCGCCAATTTATTATATTAGCCAGACGAGCTATCTTAGTGCTGAAGTGCTTGACTTTTACTAGAATTCGAGTGATTTTACGTCACTAATGGCATATGTACTTAAAATTCACCTTCATTATTTTGTCAATAGCGTAGTTTGTGTGGTAATCTGGAGTATTAGAACACGTAACACTATATTTTGTTTTTATTTATTCAAGAATATAAATTAACATATGTAGGTAGCACGGCTCTTGCATTATTACTTTATTTTATTATTCTACTTTGTCTTAGAACCAATCAAGGCTACGTGCATTTTAATTACACCAATGAGATTGGGTTGAGGAAGATATAGTTTGAAAGAAATGTACCCGTATCTGCGCGGGGGAAGTTTTGGAAGCCGTTAAAAATAAGCCACTGTCACTAAACCCAGTTAGGATTTAAACCATGACCTCCTAATTATGATCAAGCTAGACAACATAACCTGACATTTAATCCACATAACCAATAATGCGGGTTCTCACATTATTTTTCCCTAACAAAAATGAAATATGGTACTAATGTGTGAAATATATTTTATTTATACGGGGTCAATTTAAAGGTTCATTTTGTGTAGATTTCTAGTGACTTAACCTTACGGTTTAAGATGATGGCATGTCGAGTACTGGAGTATTTTTCCTCTCAGTGGGTCAAGACCACTTGGGATGGTATCGAGGAGGGGAGAGGGGTGTTGGTTCGAACCTTTCCAATTTGTTTTAGTCCCACCGAGACTAATCTGTAAAGTTGAGATCTCTTCGGGGGGGCTTCGAGCAAGATGATGTAATAGCTGTCGAAATGCTAACCGCTAAATTACAGGTGCGCACTTCTTGTCTGATATGACCGGATGAAAACAATTTTAGTTTATTTAAAATTATAAACTAGACATCACGGGCTAGACCTTCCTGATGTGAGCCCATTTCAAGGCCAATTAACCGGGAACTTATATACTATATACAATATTACGCTATAACCAGAAAATGTATCGAAGTATCGTTATTCATCACTCGAGAACAGTTATATTGGTGTAATTTTAATGTATATTTTAATTTTAAAATAAATAATTTTCAATGTTGCATTTTTTGTAAATATGGTAACACGGTTTAAGTTGTCTCAATTTCACTTCTATTCAAAGAATAATTTATAAAATTTTAACACAATGTGACACCTGGTTTGAACTTGTTAGATTTAAAAAAAAAGTATTTAACGTGTACTTTATGAACCGATTGATTCTATCAGTACATGACTTATAAAATAACTTAAATCTATAAAAGATATGACGTTCAGCCCCCACTCGTAAATTCATCATCTTGAAAGGGGAACCCCACATTTAACCAATGATACATTTTTCGGACATGCCAGAAATCAAACTCAGTAGACACACATTTTACCGATTCAGCTAAAATGTTATGCTTGATTCTCATTAATTTCCTAACCTAGGTGCTATCCACGGAATGAGACGGGGTCTTCAATAAACGGTTAGAGAAGGAAGGAAATTTGCGCTACAAAATTTAATTCTAAGTTTGAAGAAAAATATGACAGAAAAACAGGATTATTCATCTGACTTTAGTGAAATTTGATGTTTAAAAATACATAAGTGCATCGGTGGGCCCAAGGAATCTGCGTCCAGATCGTCTATTCTGTTTTGCCGGTGATGGGTTGGTGATGGCTCAGTTCTTGACCGGTTGTAATGATAATGTTTATTCCTAAATTATTTTAAGCTTTTCTTTCACAAAAGACGGGTACATTTCATAAAAAAATATACGTATTTTATAATCATCCCATTAGAGTAAAGTTGACCTAGGTAGTTTGGAGTTAAAGTGCTGGCCTCAGGACCCGAAGTTTGAGGGCTCAAAACCAGGTAGGGTCGGAGAGTAATTAAATCCGTTGGTTCCATTTTGATTTTGGCGTGAAAAAGAACCTTGGAAGGTATGTGAAAATACCCTTTGGAAGCATTCAAGTATTATATAAGGACTGCATGCTGTC
>CABEEJ010005332.1:32388-51498 GCA_901482245.1 Timema douglasi | reverse complement strand
AGTGTCGACTTGCGAGTCGTTAGAGTTCAATATCGTCGTGATTATTGAAGCCAACCCAAATTTAAAAATACGTTTATAAAGAAAAAGAAATTATTAATTAATTAATATGTTATAAGTAAACACTCTAGCTTAATTGTACAAAGAAAATAAATAAATCGACTAGTAATTTTTGTTTTCCCATTTAAAATGTATTGAAGTGGAAACATTTTAACGAAAATATTTCAATAATTATTTTTAGCATGGTTTGAAGATTCCATAAGAATTATGAAAGACGCCCAGATATGTTACTAAAATAAATTTAAAAAAAAACCAATGTTTAATCATTAATAAAAATTTTAAACATTTTTTTGTTTAGAACCGTGCATTTATGGGTAGGCTCAGCCTTAAGCTGTTAATAACCTGTGTTATTAATAAAGCAATAAGTAAGAAAAAACATAGTTATAGTTGGTTTATAATCATATTATTGTAATGCATTAAAGATTTTAAATGGAAACTTGGCTTACCAAGATTTATTTAGTTCAGATTTTTTTTTTAGATCTTAGAATACAATGTTCTTGTTAGTATCATGATCAGAAAAAGTTAACAGTAGGGCCTATTTGTAAAGTAAAACAGGTGTACAGTGTGTACATTCTATTTAATTTAAATAACATTCAAAAAATGGCAATTTTCCACCAACTTTGGCCATCTATTTCTGACTCATTAAATTTTTTTAAAGATATTTTCATTGTATTTAACAGCCTATAATCTCGAACAAAGTGTGGTCTTCACTTGGGTGCACAGAAGATAGAAAAACCAATGTGGAAAAATGCCAGATCTGGCCAGATATGATATTTCCACATGGGCAAACAAATTATGGTGCACTTATTTTAATGCTAACTTCCTTATACCATGTGTTACTATAAAAACTATGTCACTGAAAAAAACAAAAAGAAATGGCTATATTTTTAAATACAGGAAAGAAAATATATTTTGATATATTCCTACAGTAATATATAAACTAAATAAAAATTTCCCAATTGATTGTAAATAATGATTTCCTGAGGTAACTAAGAAAAATTGTACTTTGACAGCCATTCGAGCCCTTGTCCTTTGGACATCATTCTGTAAAACACCTAGATTGCAGCGCAAAACTTGGCATCACTCCTTGGAGAGTAAATCGGCGACAGCTTGTCTTTTGTTGAGTAGCAAACAACAAAGTTGAAAGGATTAGGTGATTAACTGAGGAGTGTAAGGACACTCTGAAAGGGTGACGTATAGAAGGAGTCAGTGTGATGACAGCCATAGCTACAGTAGCACACTTCTTGTGAGGTGAAAATACATAGTTGGCCTACCACTTGCCAGATTGATTTGCAAAACCTCGAGATGTCCATCCGAAGTATAAGTACTAACTTTACTGGTTTTACTATAATGAAACCAATTAAAACACACATGCTACCTTTCAGTGCAAACAAAGAGTACTTTTAAATGTTGTTTCCACTCAATGTTGACTGCAGAACCAATATCCTCAAATTTACTGGGCTCTATGAACTGGTATCCAATGTTTTTGTTTATAGATAATATTGCAGTATATGTAAAGATAGTGGTTTTTTTTTTCATTGTGTATTACTACCTGTTTGGGTTATTACATGCTTATGTACTAATTACACTAATAGTTTTAAAGATTAGGAAAGTTATATTTATAGGAAGTGTACCCGCACTTATGTGGAGGAAGAGTGGAAAAACATTTTGGAAAAACCACCCTCAGTACACCCAACTGAGATTCGAATCTCGATCTCCCCGTCATTGGCAGTCTAGTCTACCACAGGAGTAGTGCTTTAGACCATGCAGCCACCGAAGCGGGTTAGAGATAGCCAATGCCAAACAACAATGTATCTCTAAGCAGAGCCTTATTAATATAAACATTGCTACACAAAACCAGGTTCCTGAAAAGTAAATAGCGCCCAATTGTTAACAATCTTGTAATTCACCTTAAGTAGATTGTTTGTGGTGTAAAGAAGACACATTCTTAGTTGAAAAATGTATACTTATGATACATACTCTCTCAATGGGGCAGTGGCAAGGAATATCATGTTCTTCTAACAATGGAACACACCCTCCTTTGGGTGGCATGGCGTAGGTGCATAAGTCATCAAAGTCACACGATCCAAAGTCCTTGATACAAGGGACTGGAACCCATAAGCCTAAAACCTTTCTCTTCATGGATACAGATGCCTGTAACATTTATCACAAAAAGAGTTCAGAGCTAGAAATGGCATGGTACCTGAAGTAAAAAAAAAAAGGTTTTTATGATTAAGTTAAAGCTAGCATAAATTTCATTAGATTTTCAATGTTAATTTTAGTTAAACTATTGATTCCTGAAATATACACTATGGTACAAAAAAAAAAAAAATTGATGTGTTGTATAAGTATTAAAAGGCGCCAGAGGCATAATCAAGGGTTAGGAAACATAATGCCTCCTTTCTCCCCTACAAAGACCCCAAATAGTTTTAATAAACACTTAAATCATAATATGAGGTTGAACTTAAGTGTAGAGCACCAAAGATGTTTCAAATATATAAGCTATATTTTAAGATCAGGCTTACAACTTGGTATTCAAAAGGTATAGCAATATACACAATAAAAGTACCCCTAAAATTTTCACTTGATAAAAGCACAAAAATAATGGCTTAAATACATTGGATACAAGGCCGTAGACAAATAAAACTTGAATTGACACTGCCTTAATTAATGTTAACCAATAACAGTATGAAGGCACAAGAAAAGACTTATAACTAGATTAAGTACATCATTGGTGTCTTAACATGAGCTAAGGCCACCTGGTACTGCACTTAGAGAGCCCTCAAAATCTTTTGTAACAAACCTAATTTCGCGTAGAGTTAAGACTAACTTAAATTTGATTATAATTTAAACTGACATTCTTACCCGAACTGGTTAGTCAACTAATTGAGACATAGCGCCTAAGAGGTCTCATCCACCTCATGCGTCCAATGTTGGATAAAAATATATTTAAAACAATAATAATTAGTTTCTACTTACACCTATATAATTTTAAAAATCCGCCAAACCTTAATTTTTGGTGAAAATTAGAAAAACCTTTTGGCCTATACCTTTTAAAACTAATTAGCTAATGAACAATTAATGCTATTATTATTATTTTTCTATTGCTCATATCTCTGATCAATGAATAATGATCAAATAAAGCATGGGTCTGAACAATGAAAGTCGTGTAAGCATGACATTTAGCGCAGATCAAAACTGTGCTTGACTGATCATCAATAAGATTATTGGAATAATATGCTTGCTTTTGCACAACAATAAAACCCATAGCACCAAAAGTCGAGGAGGTCAGCTCTATCCCATTTTAAAAAGTCGTAAAACTAGCCTGGAGCAGTGAGAAAGAAAAAGGGTAAAACATATTGGGTCAACATTGAAGTTTTTTGTGGGATTTAAGTCCTATATCAGTTAATTTTTTTTTTGTTTTCTGGTAAACCACCACACCATTCGCATTTCTGGAGAAATGGGGGTGTTCAAAAAACTATAGTCGAAAAAATTCAAAGCCCAGAAGTCATAATAAAGCTAAATTTTTCAGGCAGGTATCCCCAAACTCAAATCGATAGGCCTATATATAATTTCCTAATGTGTCTTTTCGCATCCTTCAGAAGCACCTAGATGAGAAATAAAGATAATACTTTTCATACTATAATATAAGAGATGGGCAACATATTTGTCAATGAAGTCACAAGTGTGGCAACTGAAAAATGAAATTCGCCACACTACAATATGTAAAAATTGAGAAATTAGGTTGCTCAATTGAAAATTTAAAACAACACACACTGTTTGAACAAGTTTATTCAAAACATCAGCTACAACTGCCTCAGATGCAAATAATGAAAATTGCTCAAATTGAAAAGTAAGACAATTTAACAAGAAGTTTGACAATCCTTTATTTCTAACAAGCAGGAGAAAAATTGTCTGAATATCTTAACTCAATGCACAAGTGGAATGCTTTCAATGATATGAAGCAAATATCAAATTACAATTAGCACACTACTCCAGGAAAAATATTTTTTTTACTGTTAGAGATGGAAAACTCAAATTTGGCACACTTTTATGGCCAATTTGCCACTTGTGACGATTGATGACAGGGTTGCGGGTATAGACCATGGGATAGAACCTATATCGAATTTTCAATCTTTTATTTAATGAAAGTAAAATTAATTTAGTTCAGTGCACTCTTACATAATAAATGACAGAAAGATACTTTTTTTTACAAAGACCAACCTTCTATGAGCTTATCATTTGGAGGTTGAATTTGTTATATCGGTTAAAATTACAATCAGCCTGTGGTAGACAGGCCTAAAAGCAAGTAATTATTATATTATATCAACACTAACAAAATTTAAAATAAATTAGTTTTATTGGTTTTAATTGATGTATCGTGTAGTAGATATTGGATATAGATCTCTTCAAAGCTAGTTTTATTAATACAGAGTAGAGTCACAGAAAGTAGGAAGCAATCAGATAGACCCCCTAATACATAAAATCTGTTTATTGTTTATTCATGTAAATAAGGCTAAACAAAATGTCAAAAAAATGGAATGTTTACTTAACAATTATAATTTTTAATATATTCTCCAAAATAAGATATTATTATTATTAACACCATCACTGAGCTATCCAGCTTCCAGTGCTCAGTCTCACTCTTCGATCATATTTTAAGACAAAGTCTGTGGTGGACATACTGAAATCGTTGGTTATATGTTATCAATTAGGAATCACGAGCCATCAGATAATGCAGCCAGTCTGTAGATAGGGCTATAGCCTGATTTTGGTAGGAAGTAGAGTGTATAGTTTTGCATCACAACCATAGACTGTTTTGTAATAGTACACACGAATAAAATTACGGGACGAACTCCAAAACGAGACTGGCCTGCCCGCGACCGGAAATACGAATCGCGAAAGATAAACCGTTAAAAAAAAGCGCACAACAGACGTCAAGCCAAGTTTCTTGGCGCCAAAAGACCACAGTAAACATAGTTCAAAATAAAACAATATACAAGCCCCAAAAATCCCACCCCCCTTGAAATACTCGTATTTCATCTAGTAGCAAGAGAGGGGAGGGGGGGTGAAGACACCTTGTGCAGTACGAACTTGAACGACACGCACTATACCATCAGAACCAGGGAATGTTTTCACCACACGTCCTAGCCGCCAACGTAGTGAAGGCAGGTTTGGTTCCTTGATGGGGCACCTTCTTGAAGGTAGTCTTGGTGCCAACGCTTCCAGAAAGACTGGTGGAATTGCTGAAGCAGGCTCCATCTTGTCAGAAGATTGATCGAAGTGGTGGTGACATCATACTCTGGTAGTATCTGTGGTGATCCCAAGTTTAAGAAGTGACTTGGGGTTAGTGATGACAAGTCGCTGGGATCTGCTGATAATGCACAAAGTGGTCGTGAATTGAGAGTGACTTCAATTTGTGTCAAGAAAGTGTACAGGTCCTCATATGTTAGGATCTGAGAGCTAATAGTTTTGATGACTAATGACTTGACTGATCGTATTCCTCCTCCCCAAAGTCCTCCAAAATGAGGAATTGTGGGGGTATTAAAGTTCCAGGTGATGTTATCGTCAACGAGCTGCCTACTAAAAACTTAATTGTTGCCAGAATATGTGAGAAACCTTTGAAGAGTGGAAAGCTGTCTATTAGCACTAACAAAACTAGTTCCGACGTCACTGAACATATTTGAACAATGTCCTCGACGTGCAACAAAACGACGAAATACCGCGAGAAAGGTTTCAGTTGATAAGTCTGATGCCAGTTCTATGTGAATAGCCTTTGTAGAGAAGCAGACAAAGATAGGCCAGACAGGTTCTAGGTTTGCGTATTCGAGTGATTCTGAACGGACCCCCATAGTCGACACCTGTCTTCAGAAAGGGTTTGGCTTGACAAACACGAGCATCCGGGAGACTTCCCATGGTTGGTGTCGGTAAGTTTGGACAAAACTCAAAACATTTTAGATATTTGAGTAGACGCAATCTGATTATGTTGCGTGCATCAATGATCCAGAACTTACGCTGAAGTAAGGATTGCAAGTTGTGTGGTTCTAGATGTAGATGATCGAGGTGTAGTTGGTCAATTAGAAGCTCCATAAGACGACTTCACTTCAGGAGTAGGATAGGATGTTTTTATTCAAATGACCAATTGGATCGTTGAAGGCGGCTACCAACTCTTAAAACACCAGCAGAATCGAGAAAAGGATTTAGCCTTTGTACTGAGGATAAACAAGGTTGATCCTTGACCATACGAGCAATATCATCAGCAAAGTCGATCTGTTGGGTCTGTTTGGCCCAAAATAACAGAGTCTTGTGTACTTCATCAACTTGCAAGGGTCCGGTGGGTGCGACACGTCCAGGGCGAGAAGCACAAACAAAACAAAAGCAATAAGCTGTTATACGTTTTATTTTTGGTAAAAACGAAAACTTATCTAACAGGTCCAGAATGTTGGTGTCAGGGGCGACTGTATGGTCAGAGTGAGTGTTTTGCGCTCTTCAATAGGTTCAGCTAGGTTAGTCAATTCTTTAGGTTGCGACCAATTGGTTGAATCCTCCCTAAGGCATAAGGGCCCTGCCCACCAAAGTGGGTGCTTGACAAGCTGAGAGGGAAATAACCCACGAAAGGCACAATCAGCTAGGTTGTGCTCCGACGGCATATGGTGCCACCATTCGGGGAAAGTGATGTCTTGGATTTTACACGATTGGCAACAAATGTTTTCCACGGGTGAGAGACGAAGATTGGATCCAGGCAATGTGAGTGTAGAGTCTGTCCAGGCATTGACTTTGTCAATTTTCAAGAACGAGCATGTTTCTATTAGCAAGTGTAACATGCGTGCCAAGAGTATCGCCACACATAGTTCCAAGCGAGGAAGTGAAACTTGTTTTATGGGTGCTTACTTTGATTTAGCGAGTAAGAGTTGCACCTTTACTGTGCCAGATGCAATAACTAGTAGGTATACAATAGCTGCATAACCATTCTCAGAGCTATCAGAGAAGCCATGAATCTCAAAGCTACAAGCTGCATCTGCAAAGATCATACATCTGTCGATTGAGATGTTGGAAACAAGTGGAAGCTCAGCTCTGAAACGATTTCATCTTTCAGCTATTTCAGGAGGGGCAAGAGTCCCAGTCAACAGCTTTAATCCATAGGAGTTGGATAAAATAATTGGCGAACAAGATGATAGGATACAGCCAACCAAGTGGGTCAAATATTCTTGCAATAACCGAGATAATTGCTCGTTTGTAAAGGGATTTTGATGTCAGTTGTGCCTTGTATGAAAAGGTGTCTGAGTCTGACCCATGGTTCTATTGTAGACCGAGAACCTTGAGAGTGGAATTATCATCATAAGAGTATGACAATGGATCCATTTGAAAATCTTCTGAGCGTAACCCTTCTAGAAGTATTGGGTGGCTACTTGCAAACTTTCGTAATTGAAAGCCACCCATCTTCAACAATTGTACAAGTTCTTGTTGGAGAGCCAGTGCCTTTTTCAGAGCAATCAGAGCCTGAACACACATCATCAACATACAGATCTGAGTGTACCGCCCTTGAAGCCTCTGGCAAGTGGGTCTTTTCATTATCAGCAAGCTGGTGTAGAGTACGAATGGCGAGATAAGATGACAAGTATACTCCGTAAGTCACCGTTTTCAGATGATAGACTTGAATTGGATCCTTGTCAATGAACCACCAAAAAATGCGCTGGTAGTCTTGATCTTCAGTATATACTTGAATTTGACGATATATTTGTTTGATATCAGCAGTAAAAACAATTGAGTGTGAACGAAAACGAAGGAGAACTGTTGTAATATCCTTTTGAAGGTTGGGTCCTGTTAGGAGTTGATCATTTAGAGAAGTTCCCAAGTCTGTCTTGGCCAAAGCATCTAACACCACCCGAAGCTTAATGGGGGTACTGTCAGGTTTGATCACACAATTATGGGGAATGTAGTAAGTTTAGCCAGAGTTGAAGGATGGATCTGTTACTAACTCCATGTGACCTGTGTCTAGATAGTCCGGCATAAAGTCCGAATAACTGGCCTTTAAATGAGGTTGCCGGTGTAGTCAGCGTTCGGGGGCTTGATATACAACGAAGAACAGTGGTTTGTAAGTTACCAAGCTCCTGTCTGGGTCCATCAAATGGGACTGACACACTGTAACGGCCCATAGCATCTCGAGTGTGCATTTTGAAAAAAATATGTCTTCATAAAGAGCTTCCTTGGGAGTGATAAATAGGGTTGACGGGAGTTCTTCAAGTTTATAAAACAACTCCACGACATCTCTTATGGTTGGTGTGCATGAGGACGAGTATATGAAGAACGATGACATGTCTAGAGATTAGGTGTATGGCGACATTAAGGGTTGCTGCAGCCTTCCTGTTAACACCCATTCAAAGACAGTTTCTAGGAAACAGGGATTTCCAGATTCCCTTTCAGCTTCCTTCCTGTGATGATGTGGGAGAAGGTTTCTGCACCGATCATCATATCGATGGGTACTAGGGTACAACATGTAGGCTCTGCAAGTTTTAAAATTTGAAACATGAGACCACGCTGGAGATGATAGAGAGGTACTGGGTAAGTAACCAATAATACGGGGTAGAACAAAGACATCGATAGACAAGCTAGGGGACGACAATACAATGGGTCGGACAAAACAGGTTGATACACCTTTGGCCACAGATAACGGTGTATGAGAAAGTTCATGAGGGTCTAAGGATGCCTTGCGTCGTGACAGGCCTGGCCGCGACAGATATTGAAAAGTGATAAAACTAGCTTGACTCCCAAAGTCAAGTAGCACCCTGATTACTTGATATGATCCTGATACATCCTGTGCTTCAACAAGTGCTGTGACAGCAGAATGGTTGACGGATGGGTTACTCCTGCACACTGGCGGCTCGTGTATAGACACTGCGGAACTGCAGGACCCCCTATTTCCATCTGATATTATCGATAAAATTTAATATAATGAGTCCTTTTTTATTTAATTTGTATCTATTTTTGTAGTACAATATATATTCCTTTAGCTTAATGTCAGTACTTCAGTAGCCATCCTCCAGTTTATGAAAAAGATACAAAAATCTGTGTATGGAACTGTGCACTTCACAGTGCCAATGACGTGGCGTTTGACTGTTGTGCGCATGCGCACATATTAGGGGGTGGGGAGGAAGGAAGGACTTCAAGGTTGATAAAGCACTGTTGCTCTCACAATGCCATCTCTGGTGTAATGGTGGAAGTAAGTTTTTTTTTTTTTACTCAGCGTGTGTTGTGCTTAGTAACCATGTATCATATTTTTGAATGTGATAAAGTGTAGAAGAGTGTAGAGTTAGATTATTACTCTGCTTCCAGCTATTCAATTCGATTCATATATTTTTTTCTGTTCTTTTACTTAACAGAAAGACTAAATGCGCTTGCAGTATTTTCAATGGAGAAAAGTTTCCTCAATTGTCATCTAGGGATAGAAGAGAATTATTGAACTTTTTGCGCAAATTAAAACAAGAAGAATGGATTTCAATTTTAAATGAATAGATCAAGTTTGAACTGTAACAAATTAAAGTAAGTAAAAATTGTTTGGTTTTTATTGTTAAGGTTTTATCAAGTTCCTGAATAAATTTTCTTTTTATACATGTTTTTTTTCCTTTTACACAATTTTAAAACAAAGGCTAAACATTTACTGGAGCAGGCCCCCCACCAATTTTAGCTACGAGCCGCCACTGCTCCTGCAACGGAGGCCATGATATTGACTGGAGCTCCAGCCTCGTTTTGTGTTTCTTGATGCGTGGGGTGATCCTGTGGTGTACTAGATACAAGCGATTCTGGAAAATATAGTGATGAATGGTGCTTGGCATCACAAGTACGGCAGTGATACGATGATGGACACGGTACAGATTGATGAGACTTTCAGAGGCAGTCTAAGCAAAGTCTCGCTTACTTGATGAAGTTGAAGCGCTCCTTTGGATCCTTGAGAAGGTAATCAGGACACTTGTAGAAGGCGTGGGATGCATTACATAAAA
Source organism: Timema douglasi (assembly GCA_901482245.1). Classification (NCBI taxonomy): domain Eukaryota; kingdom Metazoa; phylum Arthropoda; class Insecta; order Phasmatodea; family Timematidae; genus Timema; species Timema douglasi. The sequence goes on along the minus strand of CABEEJ010005332.1, from coordinate 41,443 downwards.
CACACTGTGAAGTTGAAGTTGAAATCATAACTGCAGCTGGTTGATGTGATCTTCGACCACCAATGGCATTCAAGGATGATCTTGGAGGTGGTTTGACCTTATACGAGGCTAGGGATTCAAAGGAACGACAATATCTTTCAAATAAATTTACGAAGTTGTCAAAAGTGGGTATCTCTGAGTCAACAAAAGTGCGCTCCGATTGAGCACGAAAAGCGATGTCTATATTCCGTTTACGATAGGTTTTTACCTGGTTGACAGTTCGAAAATCATGTGTTTAGGTTTTGGGTTGCCAACACTTGTAAAAGATCACAGTTTTGTTATAAATGTAAATATCTTTAATTACCTGTTATATTTTACATTTAAAATAACGTGAACTTAAGTTTTCTCATAATATTTCATTTTTTAAAATAATTTCTTTTTATCCAACTCGAAACAATATTTTTAACATAATTAAAAGTACTTATTTTTCGTTTTGGAACGTTATTGATTATGTTTAATATAGTGCACATATCAATACCTTTTAATACAGGCATCGTATTTACTTGCAAAAGAGAAAATTCTTGTATTTTTTTACATACAATAAATGATTTTATGATTATTTTATCGTATTTTGAAATATTTAACTGAATAAAGTATTTTCACCAACTGCGTGTCTGCATCATTGTAAAAAAACTTGTTTACCGTTATGTTCAATCATATGGTATAGATTCGTCAGTAGCCATTTTTAAGCTATGTTTGTTATAAGTTTTTGTTAAAGTGGTGTTAATATTTTCTTTAAGGGGAATAAAACTATAAATAAACTTTGTGTCCGACCTCAAATAAATATATAAATAATATTGGCCTAAATTACTGTGGTTAACTATCACATTAATATATTACCATCTGTTTTTCATTACAGTCATCCAAAGTGATATGTGTCAGCTGTTGGTGTAGTGATATATTAGGGTTACTTCTAGTAACATTTCTAGCTGTCATTCAGGTAAACTTAGCTCGTGAATGACTTATAATTTGTTGTTAAGTATATGGATGAGGATCAGGTCCCAGTGATCCACAGGAATTTCCAGGGTATGAAGAGCAGCTACATTTTCCCTCCGTGTAGAGAGGACACGCAGAACAGTAGAGATTCAGCCGACACCGATGGTATTTGAAGGATTGCATCCATGTGTTGTGCCAGAATGAGACTTTTTTTGTAATATCGCCTCACTAACAAATCCTATACCACAGGATAGTTTACATTGGTGAGTGTAAGTGCCTGTACTATTGATAGTGGTTCGCCACTGACCGCTGACTTCTAATAGGATTACCTTTCAATGTTGGTTAGGTTAGTGTTATCAACGACAAGGGTTTAAAACAAATTAAAAAAAATTGGTCCACAATTTAAGAACAACACTGAAATGTGGTAATAGAATGGCCAAAGAGTTAAGCGAGGAGCACTTGAGGGGGTAAGTCATTGCGTGGAGCTGTCAGGACATTTGGTGATAAGATATGGTTAGTTACTGAAAGAGAGTGCAAAATATGGCTTTTACAATAAATTACAAAGATTAAGTTGCGTGACTGGTTATTTTTTAATAATGTATTATTAAAGAATTTTTATTTCTAATAGGTTTTTAGGAATAGGCCTAGTTAAAAAAAACAATAAAAAAGTCACATGCGATATTAAAAAATGTTCTCTTATTAATTCCTAACTTGTATCAGACGCAAATCAGCAAGGAAACAAACATGGGTTACTGAACCACGGGAGAAAACTATCTACCTTTATGGGTGTTGTGAGGGTTATTTCATTCCTGACTGATCCTGATATGAGCAAGTCTCCATCGTCGGTCGTACATACCGCCACGTCATTGAACTGGACCAAATCCTCCAGAGGAGATGGACTACAGTTGTTGAACTTTAACTCGTCAATTATCACTTTCCTCTGAAATAAGATAAACCATATTGACGTGATCGTTACTAATTATCATATAAGTTATATATAAACCAACATATTATGTAAGCACACAACTTATAAACTAACTTAAATCTAGAACAGACACAACACCCATACTCCAACCATCAATCTTCATTGTGAAAGGGGAAATGAGTTGAAATGTAAACGTCTTTGAGTTGAAGAAGCGTGAGCAAAAGTTAATTAGATGAAAACTCCTCAGCAGACCCAAGGCAGGAACTTAAACCCCGGACTTCCCGTCATCAGGATACTAGGCAAAATGAGACTGTAGAGTTTGTCCGTGTAACAAACCATTAACGTAGGTCACGAGGTGATAGAGGGCTCAGCAAATTAATACTTTGATTATTGAATACTGAATAGGATATCTCTCTAATAAAACAATGTCAATGTAGCTACGAAATTTAGACACAATCATATTGATTTTAAACACGCCATTAGGTCAGTTAATGGCAGTGTTTTAAATTTTAAGGTGGGTTGGAAGGTCACGCGAGAAAAGGTAAGTGTTTTTGCAGTTTTTTTGACAAAACTTGTTTCGGCCAAAATAAATAAAACATAGCCCCAGCACATACATAGAGTTTAATTTTCTTCACACGGTTCCTGAACATATGTCATGAGCATGGGGGCATTATCTAACAAACTTTTTAAACTAAAAAAATAAATATTGACTTTTTCTCTTTTCGCTCTTAAGGAAACTACCCTTAATTTTAGAGTTAGATATCCAATTCCAAAAATCCCTCGGGGCAACCCTATACAAATCCTAGATACCAAGTTTTAGCCTGATCGGTAAAATAGTTTAGGCTCTACTCCGAGGTACAGACAGAAAAACAGACAGACGAAAATGCAAAAAGCACTTTTTCGGATTCAGGGGTTCATGAAACTTCGAAATTCATCAAAATCTTGAGTTAATTTTTTTTTAACGATCACAATACTTTCTCTACCTGTAAGGTAGCGAGAAAGTAAAAAGTTGTCATTAAATTCAAGAACAGCCTTGACAGATATTCTAGAAATTTTGAGGTCACCATATGAAGAAAATTAAATTCTATGTTTGTATTGGAGCAATACTATATTAATTTGGCAAAAAAAAAAAGTTTTGCCATACACACTGCAAAAACACTGGCCTTTTCTCGCTTTCCCTTCCATTCCACCTTAACGTTTGTTTTTGGGCTGTTTTTTCCTTCCTTGTCGCGGAAAACCCCGCAATAGTTGCACAACAAAAGACCGGAAGTCAGGTGTTCCAGCAGTTCCGGTAGATGTTCTCATGCCTTAATTGGTTTTGGTATGATAAAGTCATTAGAACGACTGAAGGACAAACATGCACTAATAACAATCATGATTAACAGAATGCATAGTGATGAGATGAGTCGAATAGTGATTATTATGAATGACATGGGCCATCAAGCACACACATGGACCTGTGAGCACAAGCTGGTATTGTTTGGAGCTGGGTGTTATCTAAATGTATGGTTTAACTACCACCGTGTATGCAGGTAAGAAGTTAAGTGGGGGGAGGGGGTTAGCACCTTGATTTAAATTTAATTTCTCAGTTTTGCGAAATGAGATGGAAAATAAAGATCAATGAATGATCATAATAGATGCTCCATGCAACAACGCAAACGGTCGTCTGAGTCATACCAAGGTTTAAGTTGGCTGCAGTTAGCTATTTCCGTGGCGTGTGATGTCACGAAACTCACGGCTTAGGCTTGAACCGCAAGACAATGTTTTCGCATCACATTGTTAAAAGTAATACGGGGTAATGCTGTGAAACCCCTCCCCCATTCTTTCCTGAAATTAAATCTTAGATAATGTTACATGCCTGTATGTTCAAAAGCGTGATCTAGAGTGGACCGAAATTATATTAATATACTTTCTAAACCAATTGATTAAATTGGCACATGACTACATGACTTACAAACTAGCTTAGCTATAGACCAAACACAACGTTCAATCTCCCGGCCGATTAAGTTATCACTGTGAAAGGTAACGCCCCAATTTTAAAAAAAACCTCTTTTGGCCCGAACAAGATTCGAATACAGACTAAATTATGGGCTCGCCCAAATTGCGCCAATTCTCTTAGCTCGGACCCGAATTGCGCCAAGAGCTTAAAAGTGCCTCAACCCCCCCCCACCCCCACCCCTCCCCCGACCGGACCCGAATTGCGCCAACTCTGAACATAAACAAATATTAATGCTATGTCTGGGGGTAAGAAGGACACAAGTCAAAAAATATAATTATTTATTTAACTATATTTAGCTCAAAATCAAACAATATTATATCAAAGTGAAATTTCCGTTTTTAAAACATTGTCAATAATAGCTATATGTATGCTAAATAATAGTATAACAAACATAATATAAACAAGTCATACAAAGGCGTTTTGGAAGGACACACACTTCACTAAGCTTAATTTGTTTATTTCTCCATTCCTAAACTGTTTAAGTTTTTTTTTCAATTAATGATTGTTTCAACTTAGACTTACTATCTGTCTTTTGCACATTACCTTCTCTTACACTGTTGATTTGAATGTACGTGTCAGTTTGGACCGATTTTAATCCCTTAATAACTGGCGCAATTCGGGTCTGCCCTAAATTATTATTAGCACCACGTCTTACTGCCCGTTCGTGCTTCCCGCATATGAACTAATTAATCTAATGTGTTAGGGACTGGTAGGATTGAATTAAGAGGAAGTGTACCCGTATCTACGTGGAGGGTTAGTGTAAAAACATTTAGGAAAAAAACCCTCAGTAAACCCAATCTGGATCTAACTCAGTCTAACCTATTGTGAGAGTAGCGGCTTAGACCATGCGGACGCCGTAATGGGTTCTGGGCTACATAGATTTGACCCCGACTTACTGACTATACATTGCACCATTATAGCGGACTGGTATAGTAGTAACGTTTATTCAGCGACGACGAGCTCAACTTCTGTGCTCAGCTCTGTTATTAGGTTTGACTCCCATTCGAGTCGGCTACACTCGCGGTACTGGTAAAGGTTACACGTTGGGAATTTCACTGCAGTATTCCCATCTTCTCATAGCGAGTGTTAGTACAAAATCTCCGCATTCCCACTCTTGCTCGACACGAATTCGGATACATTCCCTTTAAATTCTACATACTCTGTTAGCTTTGTTAAAATAAGCACTGCCCGTATGGTTATAGTAACACTCGGTAGAAAAATTAATTAAACTATAATAATAATAATAATAATAATAATAATAATAGAAGTAAACTAAACTATTTTTAGTGCGCCTTACGAAAATAAAAACATGCCAAGACTATATTACTCAAATTTAATCGGGTATTTTGTAGTAGTGCCATGTAAGAGTTAACTCTGAAAGTTTCGGTGATAATTGCTGAATACTTATTTAATTCTTGTGTATGGTATATACTACCTAGGGCAAGGTTGCACAGACTACGAAAAACATTCAACCGACTTAATATCTGCAACAGAAAATAATTCAAGCAGTTAGGATTATGAGGCGTTCCGATCCATCTCCGGATATGATTAGACCACTCAAAGAACGAGGTATATACTCGGATAAATTTAAACAACTAAGCTATTTCACTTAGAGCCTACTGTTCATTTGTATAGGTCATCATACAAATGATAGTTAAATATTATTTTAGTACTCACCTAAAAGAAACACTCTTTAAAATTTTCTATCGTTAAAATAGATTTCTCGACATTTCAAATGGGCCCTAATATATGTATATTTTTAATCCAACATATTATCAGAAAACAAAGGATATTTCTCGGAATAAGCCAAGCTTGGGGTTCTTGAGAATTAAAGCCAACATGTTAGTCACTTGAAAAATAAAAAGGTTAAATGATTTGCAGCAGATCTTGTGAGTTGCCATCATAATGATAACAATAATAGCTATAATTACCAAATATTTCAGCTCTGATAAACTTATCATCGCGAACTAAATATTAACTTTTTCAGTCTTGTCTAGCCTGATTTGACAGTGACGTTAAGGTCAAGATTAAAAACTTGGTCGGGTGTACTGAGGGGGTCATTTATAATATAAATGGTTTCTCAATTTTTTTTTCACACAAATGTAGGTACATTTGTTCTCAATTCCCCATCCCTACCTCATTAGTGCAAATTTATGGTGATATCCCGGATGGGAACTAAGAGGCGGAGCGCGGGAAAATAACTTTAAATAATCTGACATGTTCACTTAAATTAGACTAACTTTCGAATACATAATGGGTTGAAATTTGAAACAAAGAGATGTACCGTCCCAATCATTTTATAATCTACCCTTAGATTATGTTATTAATGTAATTCAAAAGAGTAGGGAAAGGTTGACACTAAACGAAACAATGTAGCTATTAGGATATGTTGATGATTTAACTGTGTTGGTAAATAGTAAGGAAGCTGATGGAAGAAATGCAGATATGTTATCAGAGGCTAGTAAGGAAATACGTTTAGAAAGAGAGCTGAAAATAATTAGTATACATAATGATCATACAGAGAACAAAGATTGAAGACGATAACTCAGAGATTATTTAGAGAACATATCAGTTGACAGAGTTAATGAGTTTAAATATTTAGGAACAATTAAAACTAGCAATTTAGATTGGAAATTAGGAAAAAAATACAGTTGGAAGATGCATCCTATTACTCTGTTAGTAAGTTGTTGATATCTCACCTGCTGTCAAGGAATGTAAAACTCAGAATATATAAAACAATAATTTTACCGGTTGTAATCTTTGAGTGTGAAACAGGTAACCGAAATAGATAGAATGTAATGAGGTGGACTTGATAGAACTAGCTCATGATAGGTATAATATGTTATGAGGTGGACTGGATAGAACTAGCTCATGATAGGGATAATATGTTATGAGGTGGACTGGATAGAACTAGCTCATGATAGGGATAATATGTTATGAGGTGGACTGGATAGAACTAGCTCATGAAAGTGATTGAGTGTAACGGGTTGTATTCGATAGAACTAGCTCAAGATATGGGTAGGGTGTTATGTAGTGGACTAGATAAAACTAGCTCAAGATAGGGATAGTGTGCGATGAGGTGTAGTGGATAGTACTAGATCAAGATAGTGATTGAGTGTAACTAGTTGTATTGGATAGAATTAGCTCAAGATAGGGATAGTGTGTAAAGGGTTGTACTGGATAGAACTAGCTCAAGATAGGGATGTGTGGCGTACTTTTTTATGTACGAAAATGGACTTTCGAATTCCTAATGCCATATAATTAGTAAGTAAAGCAAGTTCTTTATGTTTTAAATAGGTTAATTATATTGATTCAATAAAAACTTATTTATATACATTTATTTTTAGTTGAATCCGTTATTGTAACGATGTATCATACAGTAAGCATATTCAGGTATAGCCTAGCGATATTTAAAAATAATATATATTTTTGTATGATAAGGTAGTGTAGAGAATCTAAAGTTTTATCAAACTTTATCTAAGAGATCCAAATTCATTAAATATCATAGATTCTACGAATTTTATTTTTCATATATTATGAACGATGTACTAGAAATGTTTGGTTTTATTATATTTATCTGGCAACTAATCAAGAATACGATTGAACTAAAATAACATTTTTATTACAGTTCCTATACTATTAAAGTTTAAAAAAGTTAAGCGATAAAGTGATACCCTTGACTCTTTGAAGGCCTTCAATAATATAATTAACTACAATAAAGGGCGTTTTAGCCGCAATACTATCCTACAGGGGAGTGCTAGACTGATTGTGCAGTAACTAACATTCACTCTCTTAACCCTTTTCATTCAAGAGATACATAACATGCCTGCTAACACCACGAAATTAGGCCAATTAGATTACCTATGTAATTTAATGCCTCAATGGCGCCTCATTATGGCAGGCAAAACGAACAGTGATTTTTGTTTTTATCCGAATAAGTATATATTTTGGTGGAACAAAACATTGTTTAATAATGGTAATTATTCAAATGGAAGTATAGCATTTAAGTGTTCCAAAGCTCTTGTTTCGCTTTAACTGGCGTACAAGGGACTGGCGTAAAAAGGACCAGCGCCATTTTTGCGCTCTCGTCTGTCCATTTTTATGTAACATAAGAGGGTTTTGAAATAGTAGTGCAGAATCCAGAAAAAAAAACTCTATGGTGTGAGCCCGCAAGCGAGCTATACCTTTAATTTAAACTATTATGTTACTAGCAGAAGTACCTGGCGTTGCCTGGGGTGAATACGCAATCCATTGCTTGGTTACCCCTGGCAACGCTTTTTTTTTTAGATTCAAACAGAAAAAAACCTCTTAATTTTATTTCTTCCAACCCAGTTTTTAATAAATTAAAAAAAAATCAAATCCAAATTTTAAAACTCCGGCCTCGAGGTGCACTTGTTCATGCACAGTACTTACTAATTTTTAAATTTCAAACTTCTTCGTGCGAGAAATATCCCGCAATTCTCATTACATACCTAAACTCTTCATTTTATTTATATAGATCACTAATACATGACATTAAACTTTAAAAAACTCTACATTTGATGTTTAGGTTTTTCCCCCCTAATTGGTATTATATAATTATTTTATGTATAATTTAAAAAAGTAGAAATATCAATGCTGAAAAAATGTGGAAATTTTCAATACCATATTTTTCTTTTTAAAAAAAGTCAGGCTGCCAAATAGATTGTTTTCAATTCCCTGCTGATAAGCTTAAATAGGCTCTTCCAACAATAATTTAGCCCATACAACAAAATATTATATACACGCATCAAAAACTACTCTTATGTATCTATGTATTCATGTAAACCTGATTTTATTTGCCCCAATATTCCCCCCCCCCACCCCTAAAAAAAGTGTAGGGGAGAGTCGTATAGTATCGGACAGCGGCTAGTATCGGACAGATCATGTTTCAATAAACTACCGTTAGCTAGATAACTCTTTCAGGTATAATATTACTCCTCTTGCTTGCAGCCAAAGACAACAGTTAGTTGAAGGCGCGCCCTTGAGCCGTACGGTTCCCACGAGTGTTTATATAGTTTATATGCTGTGTTTCTTTGTTCCAACTACATTTTCAAGACTTCTCATTCTCACACGATAATTACAATTAGTTTGTTTATTGGATATAAGGTAAAGGGTAAACTCCTGAATAAGTTATA